>JAPQLA010000003.1:1510073-1529334 GCA_029822935.1 Naso vlamingii | reverse complement strand
CAATTAATAATTATCTATGATAATCATTAGTTAATTCTGATAGCCAAAACATTAAGTTACATTAATGGTGCCCCCCCCGCGAGGCAGTGTAATGTAAACATTAATGACACCCCCATAAGTTGCGTATTCCCAACATTATTAACCTTTTTAAGTGTATATTTCCCTTATAATGCTAATTTATTGAATTATAACTAAATTAATCACACAAAACTACAATTCAACAAATTGGTGTTCTTATGACATTAGGAAGTTGGACATCCTGACTTTTTTTTCAATCTCATAAAGGTTAAATTTCTTACTGCACTGGTAGTTAAGGTAGTAGTTAAGTAGTTAAGCAGAATGATCACACCTAAAATGTTTCACTCTAATTTTATAAGACATTATTGGGTAACACTTAGCACTTGACATAAAGCATCCATCTATAATGCATTATGAACATAATGAAATGCATTACAATGTGCTTATAATGCTGTATAATTATGGTTTTAAAGCAATTTTAGGGTCAACCCTAACCTTAACCATAATCCTAACCATAACCATAACCAGATATAATGCATTAAAAATGTGTTCATGATGCATTATTATCTGTTATCTATGTTCTTAATGTGTTCCAATGCATTATAGAAACAAGCTTCATCAATAGTGTTACCCATTATTGCAGTAAAGACATTATAAACAGTTGTTTCCAAAGGTATTAAATACAATTTCAGGTATAAAATACGATATAACTGGATTTCAGGATAAGTTGACGATCATCATGGTGACCTCCACCTTGGGAGCATAGGTCAGCATTACAGAAAAATGAATGTTCACAATGCAGAGTATAATGAATGGTGATTGATTATTTACTTACAGTCAGAAAAACAGAGATACACATGGACTGGTGAAATGTTGGGAAGGATCTGGGGAAATGCTACAAAACAGGAGGGTAAAATATTTAACCCTTAACAATGCACATGAACTCAAAAAATAAAATTTAGATCATGCTTGAGGTGTCCATACTAAAGGAAAAAGGAAAAATATTAAATTCTATTTGTAACTTGATTAATTAATAGTTAAAAATATGGGCATACCAGGAGCAACAAACAATGTCAAAATCAAAGATGTCAATCTTTACTTGATAGGATGCAAGTGACCGCGCCCATAGACTAAGGGGCTTTTGGTAGCTGGATGTAAAGGAACATCACTCTGAAGTTTGCCTGAAGATCCTGTTTTTCTCTCTCTCTTTGCCTGCCTTGAACTGTTAAATATGATTTGGTGAATTGTCAAGTATGACGCCAAGGTCGACAGTTGACAAGTTCAGAGTCAGGATAACACGTTGGAGGTCTGGCTGGTGGCAGAAGCAAAACCACAACAGACACTAGTGATGTGGCGGAAGATCTGACTCCTAAAGTGTAAGACCAGAGACCAGAGACTTGAGATCTGATCAGAGGACAGGTGACTGGGCAGCAGGACTGGAAGCCAACAGGACTGGCAGTTGGTAGCAGGACAGCAGGGCTGTTTTTTTTCCTTTTTATTTTAACAATGTGTTATTGTTCTGCAGCTGTGTGTTGCTTTTCAGGTGGCCCCACTGTCGTCCCTTGGCCACGCCCCGAACTGATCAGCTGGAGTGGAGCCGGCTCCCAGCTGATTTTCTCCTTTCCCTACCAGGTGGGTCTGCAGCTGCTTGACATTGCATCTGATCAGCTAGAAGGTGTTAAACAGTGGGAGGTGACATTGCCAGGGGCGGCCGTGATTACACTTAATCAATCTGCCTCTGTGCCTCTAGACTGTTGAACCTTAGGCCTGTTAACTTGTGAATTTGTGTGAAACTTGATTCTATTATTAACTGTCGTTTACTCTGTTGAGTAACTTATTGTGGAGATTGTTAACTCGACTGAGGCACCCGATGGGACATTTAATGGGCTTTAGTTGGTTGTTTCCTTCTTCTTTACGCATATGGCTGGTTGCAACACGTAGGTGACATTCCCTTTGTGTTAGTACACTAGGTCTTATGAGTCGCATCCCTATGCACTTTTAAACAGGTAAGCTTAGAGTAGTCAGCCAGGTCAAGGCTATTTTCTGTGTGGCAGGGAGTTTGGGCTGAGGTAGGCTGTAGTATCGTTTTATTTATTTTATGATTCGCCGCCCGTCCCTCAGCCTTGCCTCTCCTTGTGTTTTTTTGTCCTTTTGGTTTTGCAAACTTCGTTAGACAGTCGATTACTAAATGGCTGCTAAATAAAAGCTTGGCACATTGCACACAATACTGTCATCATTCCTTCCTTTTATCTTCTCCTAGACTTCCATCAACAGGGCTGTAACAACTGGTGACCGGCAACTGGGAGGCTGGCAGAGGAGGACCCACCAAAGAAATAGGAGGTAGGAAATTCCACCACAAGAGGCCGCTATAGGTCAGAAACGAGTGTCAACCAGGTTGGCAACAGGGAGAAAGGAATGAGTGTTGGTGAAACAGCAATGAGGAGACAGGAGTGGATGACAGTCGGGTCACCGACGGTGAGGCAGGTTCAAGGATCGACTGGACTGCAGACTGGTGTCTGCCAGGTATTTGCCAAAACGCCAATTGAAAACCAGGAGCAGTTGTCGTTGGAATGGCAACTCTGGACTTGAACCCCTCATGCAGGTGAAGATGGGACTTTAGCTGCGACCCATGATGCAGGTATGGACAAGATGTTGGTCAGGTTAATGGTAAGCAGAGGCTCTGGGTTGCTGGGCAGCGGAGGCTGAGGGTGATTTCTGATTCTGTTGCAGAGAGACTTGAAGGTGGTAGGACGGGTAAAGAGGGAAATTGCTTTTTTAAATGAGAAGAGACTTCTGTATTCCCATAAGTAATGTATGGGATAGTTTATATCCTCACTGTGCTAATGTGTACACAGCAGATTGTATATAGACCTAAAACCCTAAATGATTTGTGGCCTATAGCACTAACATCACTAGTAACAAAAACTCTGGAGATTTTTGTCAGCCTTTAATACACTGCACCCTCACATACTCAAGTCACTTGATACTTTTATTTAGATCATTAACTAATCACGTGAATTATCAGTACCAAATACTTGGGAACTGTGTTTGACGACAGACTGAAATTTATTGACAGCACAGATGTTATCGTGAAAAAAAGCACATCACATCACAAGATCAGTAATAATAATTAATAAGAAAAACCTTCAAGTATGCACTCAACCTTGATTTTGTAAAGTAATGAGAGTAATGTCAGAGTCAGACAGGCCTTTAGTCGTTAGCTAAATTCGACAGAGGTGAAGATACAGAGGAAGACACTGGTGGAGAGGAGAAAAGAGAGGGACAGAGGGACAGGCTTTGAGTTGTTGGCACAAAGTTTGCTCAGTAAGCTACCTTTGTTTAATAAAGCCTGCAAGACACGCCGAGCTGGACTATTATTTGGTTTTTTTAGCTCGCTTGTCTTGTCTTGTTGCTCAATGTTTGGCTGTGTTGGCAAAGTTGATGACTTGTTTGTTTTTGACCAAAAGTCAAGTCAGCCCATTTCAACAAATTTTTTGATTGGTGAAGGTTTTTGTCTGTGTCAGAGTCCTGGCTGTGACCCCAGCCCTCTCTGTGTTCCTGTGTCTGCATGGGCGAGGCTACTGGCTCCATTCCCTTCTCCTGCTGCAACAAGTGAATCATCTGTCCACACATCTGTTCCCTGTGATCTAATCTTCCACTGACAAAGGACAATCAACTTTTTGTAAAGGGGGAAAAGTGTGAATTTCATATTTTTTCAGTCACTTTTCTGGGCTACATCACTGAGAGTGGGCAGGTGAGCCTCCAAAAGATCGAGACAGTGGAGAAATGGCCCATCTCCATGTTCCTGAAACAGCAATTTCTCGGTTTGGTTAATTTCTATTGCTGGCTGGTTCATTAGAAATTACAGCCAGAGTGGCAGCCCCTCTGACCCAGCTCACCTCCCACAGTAAACCCTTATGTGGTCTCCTGAAGCTCAAGAGGCTTTTTCTGAATTGAAAAAGTGCTCCACCTCAGCCCCCGTTCTCAAGCACCAAGATCCATCTAGTCAGTTCATTGTTGCCGTGGATGCTTTCAGCACTGGGGTGGGAGCAGTCCTCTTTCAACATTCTGCCTCTGATCGGAAGCTGCATCCTTAGCCTTTTTCTCCCACTGACTAACTCCTGTGGAGAAAAGTTCTGATGTTGGGGATCGAGAACTGCTGGCAGTCACATTCGCTTTAGAAAAATGGAGACACTGGCTGGAGGGGGCTGGACAGACCACAGAAATTTTTCTATAATGGACGTTACATTACCGAGATAGGATTAACGTTGTTGGAAAAACACAAAAAGTGAGTGAAAAATTGCCTAAACATATGAAGACCTGCAAAATTACTTTTTTCTGTTGATCCTTGTTTTTTATTTTATGTCACAATTTTTTTTTTAAAAAAAAGATAATAAATAAAGAACAAGAAACACAAAGCAGAACTGAGCTGCTTTGAATTTTACAGTTGAAATTCCTCACTTTTCAAAATAATTTCATGACTTTAATACATTTACACACCGCTCTTTAAGCCAGGGCGGGGCCGGGCTTGCGCATGCGCAGTTCATTTGCAGCCCTGGCTCAGGGTTCAGCCTCTCTCTCAGGCAGCAACAGAGGCCACAGCCTGGTAGTGGTTAGCTTTAGCTCAGCTGTTCCCTATATCTACCTAATGATAATATGATTTTATTGAAGCAAGAAAAGTCTGTCTCTTTTCACAATGCACGGCCAGTCAGAATCTCAATCACAACACAATATCACAGCATTTACGTAATTATTGAACAGCTTATGATGTTAGCCTTCCCCTCGTCTCTGTAACGTTAGCTGGACCTGGGTTAAATATAAAAATACGCTTGGCTGCTCCTCACTCGCTGTGGTGTTTTACGAAGGGGGCGGGGGCCAAACGGTTCCAAAGGGAGGGGTTTCACATGAACTAACATGAGCATGTGGCCGTCCTGCTTACCAAAAACAAAGAAACTGAGAAGCTCAATAACAACACACAGAGAGGGCATGTGACGCTCCATTCTAAACGTCAATACGCCACTAGTTCTTTAGATAGCAAAATATGTTTTTCCTGAAACCTAATAAGACTGAATTTTGTATATAGCTCCTTTAATCGGAAGCTAACTGTAAGGTAACATAACATCCGTTCATTTCAGCATAATGTTATCGAGTTAGCGCATGCATAGCCTAGTCTCAGGTCCATATACCAAATCGCAGTAGAAGGACTACTAAAAGTTCCTATTTGTCCCTTCGTGTAGTAATCACAAAAAAACAGCACTTGCCGGTACCCCAGGGTTGTTATCCGTTGCGTCGGAACATTCCTTTTATTTAACATTGCGAAGTTTTCAATAATGAGAAATTCCTCTCACAACAAGGATGACACGATGAGGCATGGCTTGAGATTAACCCTTGATTGTAAAAAGGACTATAGTTGCCATGACAACAGTAAACTCTTGCTCCATAACTTTTAGATTTTGAGAGAAAAACTTTCATCAAAAATGTGCAAATGCTTTCATTTTATACTATTTGCAAATGACCATGGCATAAGCAACTTTAAGGTGTGTGTTAAACGGTTTGCAGGCACTGTGCGAAGGCAGCCACCCATCGCTTTAAATTGGGGGTTCTTCGCCTCCATGTCGTGCCTTACAACCATTTAATGCACACCTACTTGTTGATTATCCCTTACTTAACGTACACATATTAAAGCTCAAGTTTAATCACCTTCAAAATTTATTCACCACCCAATTTGTAACTTTCAACATGAAAGACCACAGCTGCTGTTGCCATCTTGCCTATGTAGCCGAAAGGGCAGAACTAACAACCTAGCAGAGCAGACTAGAAGCTGTTTTGCCATAGGACTGTAAAATACATAATTAAGTTATAATATTTTTTAAGTGAGAATGTAACAATGTAGATTTCCAATATGTGGTCAGTTTATCCAAAAAATCACTGTTTGTAAATCTGTTGCAAAGTTTGCAAAGCAGGTCACCGGGTCACACCACAGACCAACTGGTCATCCTGCAGCAGCAGCCAGACCCTTTGCGTGGTCAGCCCGGAGGGAAAATGATCCGATGAGCTGACCTGTGCAGCTCTTTAGTGATCAAACGCTGTCATGCATCTTCAGCATTTTGGAACAATTTTGTCTTACAAATTAAATCTTACAGATAATTGTAGATGCTACATTAGTTTGAATGTACAGTTACGATTCATGTTTTGACTGGACAGAAGAAGAGCATTGGCCTCTGAGGCTCTGTACAACTATCACCATGTTTCAATAAACATAAATGTATTATAAATCAGTCTTGTGTTATTTTTCTAAGATTTTTATTACAGCTGTGTAACAGACTGAGCAACACAATTAGCAGAATCTCTGTCAGTTTGGTTATTTTTTCTGAGAAAAACATTGTTAGTGGAGATTTTAGTTGAGCTTATTTTGTCGGGAAGTTTTTCTTTTAATAAGATGAGCTGGTGTCCGGAAGTTTGCTGGTAAAGTGGTGGGATGTAGGGCCGGCTGGGGGAGGTGGGGGCCTCGTTTGCTGCTTTTCAAATAGCAGAATGGCAGGATTAAAGATAGGTGTTAAAAGCTTACTTGCTTTTATTGAAATCTAACTGAATTAAAGTCAAATTAAGTGATGGCAGATGACAGTTGTGGCCAAATGTAATTTGATAACATATCAAGCTCAGACTGTTTCGCCGGTCAAAGTAAAGAAGAAGAAGAAGCAACCAAAAGCTGAAATTTTCTTTCGTTTTTTTTTTTTTCGTCTTTTTTCCGGGAGTGGATTTCTGTACTACAGGAACCTCTCAAACCACAAACGATACAGTGACAAATTATTAACATGTTCAAAAAAATTACTCTACATATAACCTTATGTTTTCTGTGGTCTTCATCCCTTTCCTGACAAGGCAGTATGCACGTGCACATTATTATTAATCATCCTACTATGTATGTATGTTTTGCTACACATCATTTATATTGTGTAAAATGTAGGCCTGTAAGTATTATTCCTAAAATGGCATTTTTGCCTTTTTTTTTTTTAAATCAAACGTAGCTTAACCGTGTCATCTTATTTCACTATAATACATTTTAAAAATAAGACTGGGACCTCTACAGAAAATTGCAGATGGGCATTTCTGGAATTCCTGGAATAAAAGAAAACTGCTGGTGTTTAACAAGTTAACACACTGACCACAGGATTTGCCACAGTCTTGTAGTAGAAGACATCAAACCAGCAGGATGAATGAATTAACACGTATGTGGGACTGATTTCTGTCACAAAGTTACTAATTAAATTAACTACAAACTGTAAACACAAGCAGCATGACACCAGGCAGGTTTAATCAAACAGCAACAACAACACAAGAATCAAACCAGTGATTTTGTTCAGAGTATCTGGGTATTCAAAGCATGCCTTGTTAAACTAACTGGATTAGCTGGGTCAGCATTAACTGTTGTCTGTTCAGATCAACTGCAATTGTTGAGATGATCAAAGACAATGATGAAGCTCCTGTCTGTGAATTTGGTCACAGTAAATTCTGATACATCACTAAGCATCTTATCCGACACCAAATTATTTTTAATACACCCTGATGTGTCCCTATCAACCAAATTTTACCAGGACAAATTGTCTGAGAAACAACTTAATTTGAAAACTTGTTTATTTAAATAAATCTGGCTGCCCCACACTGTGAGCTATCTGCTTTTCAAAGTAAATCTATCCTCATATTTTAAGTTCCAAACAACTATCCCATTGGACTGGGATAAATCCAATGTCTGCAGCATTTTCTAAAGTTAGCATGGCTGTATGTTTTTTGAGAGGTAATGGTTATATAGATTTCCTCAGCTGTATGCATCTATTCACATATTTGCCTCTAGTCTGCAGGAATCACTTATCCCATTTTCAAAACCTTTGGTAAAATTTCCACAGCTGGATTTACAGGTTGATTTGCGTAAGAGATCTTTTATTGTTTGATGTTTTTAGAAAGGTCAAAACAATAAAAATTATTTTGACTTTCAACACTCCCAAATGGTTTCAAAATGGATGTTTGATCATTTTGGCACCATGTAACCAAATGATCCTGGAGGTTGCTGACGGCTTCCTTTGTTTTTCCCACACAAACTGTAAATGAGACAAGATTTGCTGCTGAGTCACTGCTGCAACTTTGGCAACAGGAATTGTAGCCTATGCACGTTAATAACTGTTTTCGGATTTGTCTGCATATTTGATGCAAACTGCCAGAGTCAATTTTATGTGTGTAGCAACAAATCACAACAAAAGTTGTCTGAAGAAGCTTTATATGCTGAGTAGGTCTAGAACACACTCTATAATTAGATTTATTAGAGCAGTTTATCAGAGCAACTGTTCGGTGCCATTCTGAAGTGAGTCTGGGGATTTCAGGGAAATCAGCAGCTGAGCCCTTTGGGCCGTCAGTGATCTCTGAATGTGATTTTCAAACTCTGGGTTTACTGAAAAAAGTAGCAATGAAAGACTTGCACTACATAGTCTGGTTTTTGATGCCTTACCCAACAGACTCAGTAACCTACCGTAAGCTTCTTTGATTAGCTGATGATGATATTGATGAATGCAAAAATAAAGGGAAAAAAGACAAAACCTTTGAAAAGATGAAGAGACAGAATATATTAATGTGAATTCAAAAAATGCCCTATCCCATCCGGGAAAGTCAATTGGGATACAAATCCTGCTCAGACACGGGCCCATGTTTTACATTTTTGCTTTACAGAGAATGTGTGTTCGAAATGTCAGCACACTGACACTGTGACACAGAGGCGTGGCTTCAGAACACACCCTTTGGTCACATTTTTCCATAAAGTCTGTCCTCATGGGTTTGTCATGTCCCAGCAGGGATGCACGTTGTTATCAGCCTGTTATCGGTATCGGCCGATGCTGGCTTAAAAGTTTAATTTCAGATATCGGCCAGCATGCTGATATCTGTCGAAATAACAGGCTGTTGTTTCCTTGATTAAACGCCAAGTCGACACCATGTTTCCCAAGTTCCCTGTGGACAGACGTCATGTTTATTTACTTTGTCACATGAGAAACAGGACAAATTTGTCCTGGTTGTGGGTTTTGTTCTGATTGTCTAAGGGAGAGCATCATCCAGTTTGAAGCAGGATGTATCTTGTTTTGTTTAAAAGCAACTGTCATAAATAAACATGACATGTTTTACGTAAGTTCAAGTATTTTTCTTCTTTTGCACAAAGAATCAACATTACATAATTTTAAACTTTGTATTTTATGTCTGCATTTGCCAGCGGGCTAACACAGTGAGAGTCTGCACAATAATACTGTAGGCCTATGTAAATGCACCACAGAGGAGACTTGACGATCTCTGCAAGTAGGCGTTGGGGAAGATATATACATATATATTGGTATTGATTATTGACCAAATGAGTTGTAAAATATTAGCATATCAGATATAAAAATCCAATATCATGCATCCCTGCAATAAACCCACATAACAAGTAACAATTCCAGCCCACATTTAGCACTGGTAGGGCTCCTGCCCTCTGTCAGTTGTAGGACCACATCTGGACCTCATCCAGTCCAAAATCCGAAGCTGTGCTGTGTGCTGTGGGAACTTAATGAAGAAACAGACATGCAAATATGTCAGTGAAGTCACACAGGAAAGAAAGAAAAACTATACTTGTGAATGTCAGTTAAAAGCACAACTCTGGTGAGTTTTCTCTCTGTATAACCAGTTCCTATAAACTCCTTTGGACATTTGTTGATGAAGTTGGTCCCTCGACCGTTCGTGAGATCTGGACTCGTGGTGGAGCATCCTGTCCTGAGCTGCAGCACACTTGGCAGCAGCAGCGTTCCGAGCCAGGACAGCAGTGTGTGACTGGGAGGGGCGGGCGGACAGAGCAGCAGTCTGGGGTCCAACATCCTCTCTGCTCAGGCTCACTGTCCCCCCTACTTCAAAGACCTCCGGACCCTAAATCTTCTCCATGTGCGTCTGACGACTTTTTCACAGCGCAGGGAGCGGCCGAGCATAGTGAGGTCGAAGGGAACACCGAGTTCACAGCGTGGGAGCTGTTTTGTTGGTATTTCTTTCCTCTTTGGCCTGGTATTTTTAGTAAAGCAGGAAAATTGCTTGGTGTAGCTGTATCGGAGAGAAGGCTCGTCGGGAGGAGGTGAAACTACGGGACATGATGACCGAGAAAGAGACGGCGACAGACAAGATCATAACAGGTACGCAGGCTGGTTTCTTAACGCACAGAGAGCCGAAGAGTTTTCAGCAATGGTCATCTTGATAGCAATTAATGCGCGCGCACGTACGCGGTTTGTGCTTCGGTATGGTTGTCTGTGGGACGCGTTCACGTGCACCCCAGTGAGATTTTCGTGGTTTGCAGTCAACGTAAAGACCGTCAACATGAGATACTGTTGAATTACTGCATCATTTCCCGTGAGAAGTGTTTGTAACACATCGGACGGAGTGCGGGGGGTCTGCGGGGGCCGGGGAGCTCTGCCGCGGCTTTTCAAGGGCAACCGCAGTGCACGGGACCTCGCCTACTGGCTGCACGCGGCGGGGTTCTCATGGAGAACATGGCGATGTTTAAAGTTCATCAGCCTGCCTGGTGTGGTCAGAGTGTGAGACTGTGCACGGTGTGTCAGCTCGTCCACCGCTGCCTGGAGAACAGATGAGGCCCAGGTCGGTCCTCCATAACGGTGCAGAGTTTGGTCACATGGTTCGTCCCACCGGAGTTGTGAGTCAATGCAGCAAAAAGTCTGCACCATGTCCTCAGGTAACGCAGTGTTCATCACCCGCCCAGAGCGCGCTGCCCGCCGCTGGGCCGGGGCCGAGCGCCGAGAGCCGCTTCACATCACTCTCACCATGATCTGCCGGTCACACACAGCCGAATGTTATGTTTGCTACATAAATCAGTTTGCCCAGATTTCACTCCGTTATGTCATAAGTACATAACGTACTGTGATAAGTTGCAAGGCGAACTCCATTGGGATTTATCTGGCTTTATTTTCGATCTCATCTCAGAAAGTACAGATGTTGATCCACAGTGAATCTAAACGTTCCGCAAACTCCTCTGCAAATAGCGGACAGTTCGGCGTAGACTCACTGCACCAAGCAGCGTTCAGCAGCGTTCCAGCTGTTAGTTTCCTCCATCACCTCCATCACAACTCACACCAAAATCCACGGGGGGAGGGGAGGGGGGCAGTGTGCATTATACCCACTGTGTGAAATTTGAAATGCTGGGTGATTCATTTACATGTGCTGATAAATTCAGTAGCTTTTATTCATTTGTATGACGAGACACATCTTGCTTTCTCACCTTGAAAATGACAGGCTTGAATTTAGGCAAAAACTAGATAGAGTTTGGCTGAACTCAGCCTTTTTGCTGTCTAACTCAGTGGCTTCCAAAGTGGGGGTTTGGGGGGAAGCTTAAGTTTTTAAATTTAAAATCGCATATTTAACCATTATGTATAAATTCTAGTTATATTCTGTCTTATATGATCTTTTGTATTCTATTGATTGTATTGATGCCTGTCAGCACGTTTACACGACGCTAGAGAAAATCAATTTATTGTGTAAATCCAACTAAAACCAGACTTTTAAAATGCATGTAAACATGTTAGTCCAACTGTAATCGCACTGAATCGAATTTCATGCCAAGCTAACACACCCAGATAATGAGAATGACAGTCGAATTTCTCCTGCATGGTTACGGACATACTGGACCTGGATTGGCCGAAGCATTCTGTGCACGATCAGCATCTTTGACCCCAAACGTGAACAGCAAAAATTTGTAGTAGAAAGCCAGTACAAAAACAAAAATCCAGTTAGCAAGAGGGGAAGCATGCATTGAAATTGTAGCAAAGTGAAGCGTAAATATGAAGTGTACAGCTCTATAAAGTTTTCCATATTTTCACTGTTTGACACGGGTTCCGTTAGCTGCTTGCTAACTTGTTTGTAGCTTGCTTGGCTTACTGGAAGAAGGTCCAGTAGCAGCCAGCTGAACAGGGCATGTCGCCGCCCTCCACAGTGGAGTCAGGCAATAAATCAGTTCTCCCTCAGCTTGTTTATTGGGACAAGAACAGCAGTTCAGTTAAATGACATAAGTCGAGCTATGGTTGTAGCTCGACTTAACTGTGCGTGTAAACATCCTGTGTGTTTACATAGGCCTCACACACGTGTACGCGGCCAGTGTTTCCCACAGACCTGGAATCTATTTGTGGTGGTGAGGTCTGGGGGGGGGGGGGGGTTGTTCGCTTGTTGGCTACGGTTATCACTACCAACAGCACGAGTTAACGTTAATGTCTCTGCACATTTTGAGCTTCCAGGTTTGATGCAGACACAGGCTGATATGACATCATGAGTTAGAGTTGTCCGGACCACTTTGGGACTTTTTTGCTCACATTTGTACTGAGACGTCTTACCTTCGTTTTTCGATCCACCACGCTTCTGCTACCACGACTCCTTCTTCTGCGTCTTCTTCTTTTATAGGCAGCGTGCATACCGCCACCTACTGCACCGTAATTGTAATGACCGGGGTCGAGCGGCGCTGCGGGGGTGAGCGGAGCTGTGGAGCGGCGGGGGGGGGGGACCGAATCTGTTTGTGGCAGTGAGAATTTATTGGTGGCGCACCGCCACAAATAAATGAACGTATGGGAAACATTGGCGGCTGTGCGCAGTGTGTGAGGACACCTCCACAGTCGGGGGTCACCGGTCTGAAAGGTTCGGTACCCTCTGGTCTAACTGATGAAGTTTCCACACAGGCTGGACCCTGGTGATGTGATTTGGGGATGAAATCTAATTACAAGACATTTTGTGACTTCAGCTCCCAAACTTAAAATGCTTGCTCATGAGTGATTCTATAATTAGGGGTACATGTCATGTCCATGGGCTGTATTTATCAGTTTTACTAAATACAAACACATTCACTTCAAGCAATGATCAGTTTTATATTTATACACATTTCTTTTTCATTTAATACAAAAAAAAGTTAACAGGTTCCATCATTTATTTTGAAAAAAATGCATGTTCTATACTGAATTATGCTGTTTTTGTGCTGTCCGATTTGCTAAATGTCAGGTTTTTCTCTTCAGATTAACACTAAAATATGTTTTTTTGTAAATAATTTTCAAAATAATCAATAAAATATGAGAAAGGTGTTTTAAAAACTATTTGGTTCATTCATGTACATTAAATCATCCATTTTGTGTGTGTCTGAGAAATCTCTGTCAACTGTGTTATCCATTGAACAAACCCCTATAAATCAGCAATGGTTTGCTCCAAAGTCACATGTCAAAAATTATATGATGTCACTTCCTTTTGGGAGGGAAATGTGAAGACAGTGTGGTGTTACTGTGTTATCCACATGTTCTTGTGAACTTGCTTTAGAAGTTATATTTACACATATGCAGAGAAAGTGTCTAAACACGTGAGTTGATCAAGGCTGTGTGCTGACAGATCCGAGGGCCACAGTTAGCACGAGGCCCTAAAATGGCCGAAATGTCAACTGTGTTACGTGTCAACTGTAACACAGCTGACAGGGATTAACACGGTTGACAATGTTGGCAGTTTATTGTCATAGTTTATGCTTATATTGAGTGTTGTTGTTTAAAAAACGTTGTTGTTAAAAAAACATTCATGAACTAATGTTATAACACATAAATTACATAGTAGTTACATAGAAAGTGCCTAAAACACTACATATTACAATGATTTCATGGAGTATGCATGATTTTGATATGATTCAGTGGTTTGAAATAATAACTACATAATAACTATACAATACTACAGTAACTACATAATATTAAACAGGGTGATTTGTGTTTTAGGGAGCGTCAGTACAGGGCTCGGTGTAATGCTGAAGGGCTGCATATTTGCAGAAACACAGAGAGACGTGGCATGAGAATTATTATGGATAATTAAAAGAAACAAAAGAACAAGAAGCTGGAGGATGAAGTAGATTATGAATAGGAATAGTTAGAAATGACTTTTTTAAATTGAGAATTCAGTATTAACAGCATGTTTAAGTTGAAGATATGATGTTTGTTTTTTCCATTGTTTCTTGAAGTTAATAAGGACCGAACGGAGGAGGGGAGTCATGGTGAAAAGGACAGATGAGATAGGAGGGGAGAGGAGAAAAGTAAAGACAAAAGGAGAAAGGTTTTCCCTTGCAAAAGATTTGTTATTAAAACATATGATTTAGTTTTTCTGTTAATAACTATGGATTGAAAATGTTCAAGTTTGCCTTGTTTGAGCTTCCATAAACATTCTGTCAAAGTTTTAAAATTGTAATGTTTTTTACCTATTAAATTGATATGCATAAGTGCATATGGCACTTAAATTTGTTTAATCAAAATAAAGTTTTATCTTAAAGAAGGGTTTCTCTTGTTCTCCTAATCCGTCCTGTCAGCTGTGTTATGACTGGTTTTTGTGTCATATATCTTTTAAATGTTGACTAAACTGTAACAAAAAAGATGGGGGACATCTGTAGAGATGGAAGTCTTATATAAGATTGGTGAATAACTCTAAATTCAGTGTACTGTGGATTTATGTTGAAAAAATACTCATCCTTCCTGACAGCATCCCACAGAATGTCCATTATTAAGCTCAAAAGTCATATTTTCAAAACAGTTAGACAGACAAGCTCAAACCTCCCTGTGAACAGACTCAAAACCTTCAAACAAATGTATCATCAAATGTGTACTACCTCATTCATGTTTTATATGACACAACATTTGTCTGTAACACAGTTGACAAAATAATGAATCTAACGTTGATTTTCATTAAAATATTTAAAAAGTCATTAGAGCTTAAGCTTGGCAATTAATGAATTTAGCACATTTAGATTATAGAAACAACTAGGTTATTTATCCAAAAACAAAACTGATTTAGCCACTTTTTGGTTGATATGAAATGTACCTCTAATTATAGAATGACTGTCATGTTGTTGAAAACTGAAGTTGTCACTTGTGCTTCATGAAGTCCTGTTGGAGAGAGGGCAGGTGTCAGGTGTGAATGCTGTGGTCAGCCACAGAAACATACTGAAGACAGAGAAAATCACACTGCACAGGTGCTTTATGTGTATGTCTGTGTGTGTGATAAAAGAAGTTGCTTGTGACACACTATCGTCTACAGATAAGTTTGTGTTGACTTTATGAAACTAGGGCCCGACTTATATATCGATTGGCCGATATTATGGCAGCCATGGCGGATACATCGGTATTGGCGTGTGGTTCACTATTATGTGTCGATATTAAAACTGTTTTAAAGGCTGGAAAAAAGCTTGGACTATTGATTTAAATGGTGTAATTACACAGTTTGCGGCTCGTTTAGTAACTAAAAAGTGTCTGCTGTTCAGTGCACTACAGTTTGGAACAAAATTTGTCAAAATGTAAGATATCTTGCCTCCATTACATATCTTTGTCACAAGTGCCTGATAGCCACATTCAGCAGATATTATATATGCACAATATCAGCCGATACACATCAGATGTCCGAATTTTCTTACTTCCAGTTATTGGTATTGGCATCAGCACTAAAAATCCCATACTGGTCGGGCCCTATTTGAAATCACGCCAAGGCTAAACTCTGTTGTCCGACCTCGTTTTGTGGTTTGGTCCTGCCTCTGTACTGCTGTCTGTCATTCACTCATCTTTTAATTAGCATACAAAACACTTTGTGTCATCACAGAAGGAAAGCCGAGGTTGTGAGTAAACATAGCTGCACCCTCAAAGAGTTCAAACTCTTGGTGCAGTTTCTTTGAGTGATTGTGATCATGTGACCTGAAAGCAACATCACTCAGCAGCTCACGGCTCATGGTGACTTCATCTCTCTAGCAGTGAAACCAAACAGCACTCTGTGCAGCAGGATGTTGCACAATCATAGTAAACACTTACAGTCACATGTCATTTGTTACTGAGTGTGACACTGAGCTGTACTGACTGTTTTTTGCCTGTCAAGACATCACACCTGAGGATTTGCACCACATTTTGAATTTTTTAACACCGTTTCTCACATTAGGCTCAATGGCTCTTAATCCACTTTGGTTCAGTCCCTGCATCAAACATTATGTATTTACTTTGGCAGGCAACACGAAATTTGTGCTTATCTTGTATTTTCACAGCAGCACTTGCAGAATAAAGAAGCCATTTGTTCATAATGTGTAGCAGATGATATGCTGGCTAAAGTCTTTGTGGGGCCATGTCAGACTGTAGATAAGGCTGGTATGTTGTAAGGTGCCTAACATACACAAGGTTAAATACACGTTTTGTTTTTTTTCTTTTTTCATTTTTTGTAACATCTCATTTTCCACTTGTCCACTGATAAGAATGTCTGTCATCTGTGAGCGATAGTACAACTCGCTAAACTTCAGGGGTTACTGACAGTGCTGTCACAACAGTCAAAGAACACAGAAACACGAGGCAGCCAAAACTTGAAAGGAACAATTTGACATTTTGGGAAATGCTTTATTGTGCTTTCTGTCAAAGAGTTAAGAGTCAGTTCAAAGAGCTGGACTCTGTTTTGGGCTTGTTCCTGCCCCAGAAAGTGCCCTGGATTCAATGCACTGTTCATTTTGAGAGCAAATTTTGATTTAGTTTTAGTCATAGTCTTTTGACTTAATTGCGGTTTAGTTTTGTTGACTAAATATCACAAGATTTTTGTTGATGCAATCTACAGTGAATGTGGTCGACTAAAACTGAGCAGGTTAAGAGTGTGATGCAGAGTTGTTGTTTCTTCAGGGACAGTTTTCAGGACACAAGTTTTTGCATCAAACAAACACTTTGTTGCTGTTCGGCCTTCCTTTCACATGACAACAACGCGCTGGCGCCCCTGAAACTGCAAACGTTTGAAACCGGGTTCCAGAGTGGAATCTTTTCGTTGTTCATGTAAATGTGGATTTTTTTAAAGATGCAAAGGAAAGACTTTTCCGTTTTTAGCAGGGCTGCTCTCGTATAAATGTGGCCTTAGAATTTCCATTCATTGTAAACAGCTGTTAATCTGGAATGGATTGGTATTAAGATTTAAAAGTGCAAAACAGACAGATAACTTACTGTACACATTTAGATAATTCCCTTTTATTTCTCCTCTGTACAACAAATGGTTCAGTGTGTTATTTGCTCTCCATTCTCCTGCTCTATGCATTGTGGGGCGTTTATGGTGCATAATCATCATCCCCACTGCCGCAGCAGCGTATGGGTTACACGTATGATATATGCTTATATGTAGGGATGTCCTGATCAAGTTAATTTTCACCCAGTCTTGATCTGAGTCATTTAATATTGAGTATCTGCTGATGCCGAGTCCCAATCTGAATAATACAAATGATAATACAAAAAAATTGCTTGCATGCAAGTCATTCCTTCATGTTCTTTATTTAAATAAGAAAATGAACAACCCAAAAATATTTTATAACAAAATCCAGTTCACAATAATGGTAGTTAACTGATGCGGTGGTTATGGGTATGGGGCAGCTGTGGCTCAGTAGGTAGAGCGGGTCGTCAGAATGTCGGTGGTTCGATCCCCGGCTTCTGGTCTACATGTCGAAGCGGTCTCGGGCAAGATATTGAACCCCAAACTGCTCCCAGTGTGTGTGAATGTGCGAATGACTTGTGTTGTAAAGTGCTTTGAGTAGTTGAAAAGACTAGAAAAGCCACATAAATACAGTCCATTTGATGCCAGCAGCAGTTTGGGGGCCCCAAACTGTCCAGGACCGGCCCTGCTGTGACAGGCTGTCAGCAGCTGCAGGAGGAGAGACTCCACGGTACGCTGGGTCATGAGAAGGATGCTGCACGCTTTACTTTCTTGTGACTTCACTTTCTGTGGCTGTGTGGAAATCTGACTTTTTCCCATCACACACCGGATTGTAACAGACAGAGTGACAGCTGATTGGCATGACGGCTGAGTGCGCAGTGATAGATCAGGTTATAAAGGAGAAGTCTCTTCTATGGATCTCTGAATCTTCTACATGACGCTGCACCTTCACAGACTTTTGCTCACAGGTCATCTTCACCTCCTGTCGAGGCTCCAAAGAGAGCAGCACGGGCCTCGTGGGTGAATGTACTAATGCGTTTAATAGTAAACGTATGTATGTTGAGGAAATGGATCAGCTGACTGATTGCAAAACATTGTATTTGCCTTTGACATTTTGTATTGCTGTGGCGTTCACGGCAAAACGTTACCAGCTTCACGTGATGTCCTCTGTCCTCTCTCCTTCTCTCTGTGGACCTTGCGGGTAAAATTTATGAACGCGTGTAATAATAACCATGCACTGCGTCTCATTTACGGCACATGATGTAAAACAAAGGCTCGCCTTCGGTTAGTGCCTCATCCGATCCAGATCACTTTTAAAATGCCTTGATTGGCCCGTACTCAAAGATCAGATCTGGACACCCCTTCTTATGTGCACATTTTTCTCTGGTTACATAGCATAACTGTGGAGTGTATACTGTAGTATATCAGATTCTCTGAGTAGAGGTAGAGTATATGCGTAGTATATGCATAGTATAGATGTAGTATACATGTATATTACGGGTATACTACATGTATACTACGTGTAAGGCGTAGCCCTCTGAGCTGCGGTCTCCAGTGGTTCACCTACATTAGCTAAAGAACAAACAAACAAACAAAAAAACCTGCTCGAACAGGGAGCAGAACTTTGGTCTTGACGGCCTTTTCTGCTGCTCAGACAGACCTGACGGGGGTTTGTCTGCTCTTCTCTCTCTTCGTAGCGGCGCTAACATCTCTGTGTAGACATGATGCACACCAAGTAAACGTGTTGCTAACGTTAACAAGCGTAGCTAGTTGCCACACAGTATGTCACTGTGTCCTAAACTGCCACTCCAAATGTGCGCTTGACTACAAAGTTCAGTCCTGACTAGCAAGCGAAGCGGCCGTTGCTTTTGAAAAATCTCCTGCATTGGATTCACATGTTCATTGTTATTTATTTTGCTTGCATCATGGGTGCAGCATGCACACTCACTAGTTCAAAGTAATAAATGTTAGATAAATAAACTTCACAGTCAAACCTCACTAAGAGATATGTTCTGATTGGACGTCTTCCCAACTCGTCCCTCCCTAAAATTTTCGCCTCATTTTTATTAATTGATGAAAGTGTTAATAGATTTCCTCACAGTTTTTTCATCCAGACTTAGTTTTTTATTTATTTAGCATCTCGTTTTTGTCAGACAATAAGGGTCATTGTAGGGGTGTCACGGTATGAAAATTTAACCTCACGGTTATTGTGACCAAAATTATCACGGTTTTCGGTATTATCGCG
>JAPQLA010000003.1:1452687-1485107 GCA_029822935.1 Naso vlamingii | reverse complement strand
TTTATCATTCAGAGGCTCATTGCAGAACTTCTGTCTGCTGCTGTCTGAAAACACTTTGTGTTTTTCCAAAGATTAGACAATATTTCACCAGGCAGTGCAGTTAGTGACTCTGTGAGCTCCATGCTAGCTCCAAAAGCTTGACAGACATAGCAACAGTAACTAAAGGGGGCGTGGCTTAGCGAAGGGTCAGTTGTGAATAGGCTTCGCGCTCACCCTCTGCCTTTCTATGCACAGCGCCGTCCCCGCCCACCTCACCCTGCGTCTCTGACACACTCTGACACCACTGTGCTCTGCTTCACTGTTTACAGTGTGAGCATGTTGTTGATAGTGTTTGACATGTAAACAAAAGAAAATCCATATGCTGTCAAAATTAATATGGTAACCAGCAGTGCTGTCATTATATAAATTTGACCTCTGCTACTTGTTTGCTGTTTTTTCATAGTATTTTCATGCTTTCACATAAAGGTTGAGCAGTTTTTATGATATTCAGCCACCTTTGCATTTGTGCACAGGGTTTTAGTGTCTCTCCTCTGTACTGTGCCGTTCAAATATGTGAGTGAATCATTTATCAGCTCAGCCACAAATGGCTTAGAGGAAAGCCTGGTGGCCGATGAATAATGTACTTAATGGCCCTACAAAATTTAAATTGTTGCTAGACCTCATTCACATTTGGGTAAGAGACTAAAAGGCAGTAACACTTGAACACCAAGGTTTCAACAGCTAATCTTGAACAAATTTTGAAATACAAAAAGTTTAAAAAAAATCATTTCTACCAACGCTAAAACAATACAGCTCAGTGAAGTTTCTTTGTGTTTGATGAATCCAGGAACAGATCATGTTTTTACCTTGTCTAACATTTTCTGATAAAACAAAACAGACACAAAATTGCTAAACTAAAATGAACATTGATTCACTTTTTACCACCGTTGTCTTCATTGCCTATTTGCAGTGCACTCTAGCTAAAAAAAAACGGTTAAAAACATGATTTTTTTTTTTATTTTATTTATTTATTTTTTTTAAACATGTATTATTCCATGCTCATCACAGTGCCAGGGTGTCTACAGGTATCAGACACTTAAATTTAATGCTTTTACAAGGCAAATTTAATTATTTTTCATCCTATTTAAGACAAAATTTGGACAAACAAACCTTTCCATATTTAGACAGTCAGTAAGTATAAAGGTAGATAGTATTTGTGTGGTTTTATGTAGGAAAATGGTCATTGGAGTGAGTCAGGTTAATCTGACAGAAGTGACTTCATTTCCCTGCATTGAGGTTTTTCTGTATAATTACACGAACACGCAGATGCAACAGAGAGAGGCGAGGATTTCCATTGAATTGACTTTCTAACCATTACATCATCACACACACACATACACACACAAACACAAACAGAGTAACTTTTGGGCTCCTTTTGAATCAAGGTTATTTCTACATTAGCAAATACAACCAACTGGACTGTAAGAAACGTAACCACTGTTATATTTTAACTATCAGAGTGTTGACTGGAGATGAGAGTTACTTAGCAGTCAGCAGCATTCACTAAAGATCAGAACAGTAACTTTAACCATCAGTCCCTTTTACACAGCCTTTTCGAGGCGGCCTCCGTGTGCCTTTTCTTCACTTCCTGTTTTAAAGTAATGGAGGCGGACTGGGGGATCAGTTTTGATCCACCTCCAGAGGTAGACTCAAAGCCACGACAGAGGCGAGCTGACGTTTGTGTAAATGGGTTAGTCGGAGGGCCAGGTCGGGGAGAGCATTTATCCTAACGGGAGAGATTCAGCTCATAGGAATTCAACAGACTTTTGACAGGCGCGCTGCTTTCTTAAGCACGTGGCAAAAAGACGTCTGCCCCAGGGGTAAGATAGACAATGGCACCGGCCGAGCAGCAGCTTTGGGCTTTGGCATATCTTGGTGAGTAAGATATGGCCCTTTTGCTGCTAGAGGGTCCAATATGTTCACCTGCTGTAGTCGCTGATGTCGTCTGCAGGCACAGTTTGATTATTTATTAAATATTTAAAACCATTCAGTGTAGACATGACATGAGTATCAATATGAGCAGGATTTTGTACATACACCTAAATCACAGAGGGTAGGCCCTGGACCAAAAGTAAACAAATCGTGGATCAGTATCCACATATTTATTGAGCTTTTTATTGTCACTGTAACATTGTGTGTAAGGGGTCTAATGAAGGCCAGTAGTGCTTGAAATTTTGCCCACTGGCTGCAATAAATAGGTGGACATTGGAGCTCTGCAGTGTGTCAGCTGATTGTTTTAGTCATATCAATCAGTTCATGGAAAGAAGGCAGACAAGTTTATTTCCGGTGATGTGTGACCTTTCCTGTACTTTTTTAAAGGGTTTTTCAAAGTACAGTGAAAAAAACGTGCTGTAATAGTCTTACGTTTTGCTGTAATTACTAAATCTAAATTAGCACCCCCAAACTCTGAACACTAGTTTTGGGCAGACTCACATTCTTGGTTCTTTGATGTCTTTCCTAATGTTTTCATCCCTCTGTTCTGATCACATCCCTGGTGTGTGTTCTAAAAGAGAGGGAAGAGAGGAGGGAGAAAGATGATGAAGCAGAAACAGAAGAGGAGGAGAGCTTTTAGCCGTCATCTGCAGCGGTGCTGGAGGCGGGAACAGACGATGAGCTGACAGAGAGGATGTGAGTGTAGCACAGAGGGAAAGCTGGGCGTCGGCTGTGACTCAGCATCAGGCATCGTGGATCTGATCTGATTTGACTGGCTATTTATGGTCGACAGAGGGAGGCAGAAAATAAATCAGCGGCAGCGTTACTGTAACCAGTGCTCCTCCCCGTCCTCTGGTCACATCATCTGTTAGCTCTCCTGAGGCCATGACACGAGCCAGAGCACCACAAGCACCATTTCCTCTCCAGCTCATTTCTTTCTCAAATAGTAAAAGCAAAAGAGCTTCATTTGACTGTAATAGGAGCCCTTATATAGTGTGATTTATAACCACTTTAACTTCTGTCGGATTGGTTTCTGAAAAAGGGAAATTGAGCAAATTATCATCTTGCACACGGCAGAATTCTAATGTCCTCCATTTAACCCACAAAAGTAGAGGCATATCTAGTGACTCAGCTCTCCATCAGACTATGGTGGCAGTGCACAGTGCCCTCTTATATGAACACGTAAGAACGGTCATATGATCTGTAACATGAATACAGTTTTCTAATGTAGTGATAACATACAAAATGTAGAGTTTACAAAAAGCAGACTTAGAAGCAAGACACTAACACAAAAATGTAGAACAAACAAAAAGGAAGCTTGAATAACAGCTGATCCAAAATGACAGAAGAACTAAGGGAACAACCAGGCAATCAAAATAAGATTATTAGATTTATTTTCTAAGAAAATAGAAAAATTGAATAAAACAACAAACTAGGTTTCCAGGTAACACAAGGAGCAGGAGGAGCACGAAGAACACAAACAGGACCAGGGAGCAACAACGGACGAACTGACAAAGAGAGCCGCAGAAACACAGAACATATACAACAACAGGCGGGGTAACAGCACAGGTGAACACATGAGGGCAGGGCAGACAGAAGGGAAACAGGACGTGAAAATATAAAACTATAAAATATTTTGTGCCTTTCTTTTAGGAGGGGCGGCTGCTCCTCCAAATGAAAGGTAGAGGAAAACACCAGCAGCTGGCTCCATCGACTCGCTGAGGTTAAGGGATTGTTCGCTAGGAACTGTGGGATTTTGAGTCATATGTGTGGAATCTGCGCATATGGAGAACTGTAGGAAAGACTACAGCTGCCAAGTAGAGTAGTGTGCATCAAAAACAGACAAAAGGTTTTCCTCTTACACACAGGCTGCTGCATGGGTGCTGCTGAAGTGAAGTCATTCATGGCACAGACAGATTAATTCATCGCACGTGCGATGTACACGTCACTGTTCAGCCCTGATGTGGTCGCTCTTATGGTGAAAAATTCTTTGCAGTTGCCAAATTTGTAATCGTGGTGTTCCACAGGGTTTCTGTTTTAAGTTGAAAGTGCACTTGTCTTTATTCTGTTATTGTTTAGTCTGCTCTAGTGTCCCGTGAAAACCCAGAGCAGCTGATCATCGCCTTGGAACCCGAGGCAGCATCTATATATTGCCGCAAGCTCCGCCTCCACCAGATGGTGGACCTGGGCACCGAGACCACCCAGAACGGCTTCAGCCCCACTGACAACGTGGGGAGCGGAATGACCCAAGGTAAGTCCCATCAACACCAGCATCCAGTTGTTGGAGCTCCATGACTCATACATACACAAGGGGTGATTGAAAAGCTCAGCTGAAGTCGGAGGAGGCAGGCGACTACAGAAAGGCCGATTTCCATTTTCTCACAGTGTTGACCTGCAATTTTTTTAAATACCTGGGAATACCAAGTGATAACTTTTTCGGAATAGAAATGTATATTCATGTAAGGATAGGAGTAAAACACTGAAGGCCATAAACTTATCAATCACCCCTCGTCTTTCTTTTGGCAGCATTAGTGTTGAGATTGTAAAATACTGTGATTCCTCCTGATGAATGTTCTTTTTTTTCCATAGTTTCTCCTGGTCATGGTAAACTCACTTTCTTTTTAAATTCAGACCTGATATGCATGAAGGTTTAAAGGCACTTTACTTTCTGGTTTTTTAAAGCCATCACATTTTACATTTCTTTTGTTTCTTTTCTGAAAATCTCCTTAAAAATAGCTTGATTTATAATGAGAAGTTAAAAAATACGTAATTCTTATTTCTAGTTTTAGAATAAGGACCAAATTTTTTTCCCAACTCGATGTTGATGTTGATTTTGATGCTGTGTTGAGTTCTGAAACTGAGCTGACCCATTTCCATTTCAGTCTGCCCAATTTAATTGCCAGTAATAAGTTCTTAACTGAGCACATTGAGACCACTGCCCTCTATTTAAATGGATGTTATATAAGGTTCTGTGCACTAATCGTCTTTGATTTGAAAAGAATTTTTAAGGTTTGTCTTATTCAGAATCTCTTCTTTTCATTGCTCATGAAGAATCTGTAGTAGTTTTTGTTTGACTACTCTAAAATTAAACATTAAATTATTCTGGGAAAATTAAATGTAAGTCAAATAGAGAAAAATTTGTAGAGACATCTTGTCCGTACGCCAGTTAATATCTTTCTGCCAGCCTGTCCTCAAACAAATAATGCCATCCCATGAACCCTTTCAAAGCCCATTTAGCAGAATATTAGTGTGCCTAAAAAAACACCTCATGGTTTGACATGGGATAACATTTCTGTCAGGAGCATCCTTAAAACCCCATCATCCTGCAGCATAGAAAAAAAGAGCTAACCGTTGAATCATAAAGTTTTGTAAGGCTGTGGAACCAAAGGCAGAACGCAATTTCATCAAAGAGCAGTAAACTATGATAATGGACTATTGTGACCCCAAATCTTCAAAACATAAACAAAGAATTTCATCGGATGCTATGCAAGGGATGACGCTAGAGAAGGCGTCCAATTGTCAGGAATTAATTGAATTAATTGATTAATTGATCCTGAAAGTTGGACATCTGGAAGTGCGTTATCCTTCGTATACTATGGTCAAGAAATAAAAATGAAGACCATGAGTTTAAGTTTTTTAAGTCCGTTTCCATGGTAACGCCTGTGGGTTTGGCTGATACATGGAACGGTCATCGCCATCCCATTAGGTTCTAATATACTAAAAATTAATCTCACTGCTGAAGTACATAGAAGACCTCATGGATACGACGTGGCAACGGGAGATGTTCAACAGTCTGCTCTGCTCACTCGCATGTGGAACTGACAGCAAACTGTGTGCTAGCAACATTCAGAATCAGTCACACTGCACACGGCTGACAAACAGTTAATATATTTCAACAGTCTGTTCAACAACAAGATGAGCTAGCTATCCGGACATGTCACTGTCTCCAAATCAATTCCTGAATTGTCTTTTTCAGGAAAATTCAGGAATTGATTTGGAGACAGTGACATGTCCGGATAGCTAGCTAAACATGCATACTGACAGCCACAGCCTGAGGCAGCCATCTGATTGGTGAATATCATGTGAGATGATCGCTTAAAGTATGAGTGAGTTCAGAGGGCCGGTGCACTTCTTACCGTCAGTGTGTGACAGTCGCCATCCTGACGTGCTCAGAGGAAGACTCACTCAAGAATACTGTTGTAAAAAAGATTTACTTTTTTAAATCATTTAATTTTTCTGATGTCGATGTATCCACGGCCAGCCGACACGATGCCTGCAGAGGTTTGTGTGGCTGAACTAGATTAAGGCTAATTTGCAATATTGTCGCATATTAACATTACCGTTTGTGTGACGCTCGAAATTACAAGAACTGACTCACAGTAAACTGTAATAATAAAATAATTGTCCTTCTACCGGAGAAATTTACTAGTGTATCAGTTAAAGGGAGTGGTTAACACAAAAACCATAAATGTATGAAAAGTTATGGGCAAATCAAAAACGTACAGATAAATTGTTTCAAAGCTAAACCCAAACTGAACGATCACATTTACCTGCATGTGAAGGACTCACAGCAAATACCCACCTCTCCTTTTTCCATCAAAGTTTGTGTTCATCACCGTTCAGTCTAACCTCATCTTGTGTGTAACAACAACCACAGTGCATCACTCACTTGCATGCAAACACAATATAACAAATTAATCAGGGAGAGTGTTTTTTTTAATCCAAAGCCATGTCAAAAGACATAAATCTTTCTTAATGTTCCTGTTTGTTCATTCTATCAACGATTGCATTTGCTCATGTTTAAAGCCTTTGAAAGTGATTCTTGAGAAAAGCATCTTGTTAATCTTATGAACATATGTGCACTCATATATCTCATAGATGTGTTTGAATCCAAACATTTTACTGATTCATACAAGGTGCATTCAAAACTACTGAGACTGCTGAGCATGAACAAATTACTGCACAGTAATGTGCAGGCGGAAACTGCCATGAATAATAATTTTCAGCTCGCCTGCTCATTATCAGCACCAGAGGTACACACGTGACGTTATTTCAGGGCTACTGTACTCTCACCAGTGTCCAAGGATACGAACCAGAGATCAGACTTCATTCTTCAGAACAGAAAGAAGTCGCAAAGAGCCAAATCTGGCTAGACAGAGGGTTGGGAAGTTCTGACAGTGTGGTAGCGTGCAAGAAACTTGCATGTTTCCAACGCACTGTGTGTGTGACCACGTTATGTTGGAGAGTCCAGCTGCCATCGTGCCACCGTTCGGGACATTTGCACCAGGTTTTCTGCCTCAGACACCTCAGGACATCACAGAAATAAACCTAGTAAGGTCTCTGAACAATAAAGCAGAAAAGGAGGAGCAATATTTAAAAGGAAGCCTTTTGTTACAGGACTTGTGGTTCCAACAGTGGAGCGTCGAATTGAAAAGGCCTAAATGCTTGTCTTCATATCGCAAAAGAATTTTCTTAACATCATCGAGTGTCATACTCTTTCTCCTCTTTAATCACCCTTAGATCTCTTTGAATGTGGTGCACAAATGTCTTGTTGACCAAATACTTTCAATCACTATGGAGCCTCAGTGACGAAAATTCTCCTCTGCACAATCCTGTTTTTACTTTTTTAATCTCATGTGCAGAGACAGGAATAAATGACGAGTTGGTTAACAAGAAAATTCCATCACATATTCACATTTGTGTGAATCAAGCTTCACAGCAACTCCTCCTCGGTAGATTCACAGCCTGAGCAGGGTCCTCTTGACACCAGGAAGAACTGAAGAACTAAATTAAAACTCAGAAACTTGCTCCTGCAGGCTTTTTATTCAGAGGAACCGAAACTCCCAAAATAATTCCTGGACCCCTTGAGTATTTTCCTCCTTATCCCGGCATCCTCCCACGTGCTGTGTGTGTGTCAGAGGACAGATATGTCGTCTTTATTGTTTGTCTTCAAGGTTCTTTATGCTTGACACCTGGATACGCCTCCAACCACCTGCAACTTTACTTTTCCTCACATTCTCTGAGGTCAGCTGAGCAAATGCTTTTGACTCAGAGCTCTTACAGTGTGAAATAAATCATACATCACCTGCGGCGGACAACATTTCGCTGTTTGGCCTTGATCCATTAGCTGTGCTGATGTGTCCATTTGTGTGGTCAGGCTTTGTAACTGTCTTTTTGTTCGCTCTGTTGTCTCAGGTTCATGTACTGTATCTGTACCTGTAGGTAAACTTGTTGTGCAGTTAAAAAGCGTGCAAAGCACTCGGTCTCTTGTGTCTTCGTTTACAATACCTCACTCAGCAGATTTACAGAACTTAATCAGTAGATTTATTTTTAATTAACTCTTAAGAATTTTGCAGAGCAAAGTTTGCTGATGTAGGTAAGATGTCAGGCATCAGTATTACATTTAGATTGATTTGTAACCAGTTAAAAGTTCGGTCACACTTTATTTGGATAGTCCGTCTGTTGCTGAATGCAGTCAGTCTGAAATAAACCTCAGTCTAATCTCATGAACTCTTCAAGTTGTCAGTAGATTTCCAGTCACATGTCAACAGTGTGTCAGTAAATGTTTAACAAAAGTGTCTGTTGCAACAGGTTATTAACCAACATTCAATAAACAATCTGTACATTGAGTCCACACCTTCGAAGTTGACTTTCAACTTTTGTCAGTTTAAAGTCAACAGTGTGATGTCAACATATGATCAAGAGTGTGACAGTAATCTGTAGTTGACCATCAAGTTCAAGTGAAAAACAGACGAGAACAGTAGAAAGTTTATAACTGACAATCAGAGCGGAGATTGAACCTGGCTGTAAAGTTTCTGTAGCACCGGAGAACATGATACATCAGTGAAAGGATGCTTTGCTGACTTTTCATGTTGATAAGTTTAATGTTACTGGTGAAAAAAAAAAAAAAAAATTCATGCAATGTGCCACTCAGGCACATCTTTTAAGGTGGAATGTTTTTCTGACATGGTGGGCAATGCATGAGTTACATGCAGCCCACCTTAAATGTCAGTATGACAACTCGAGGATTTTCGAGGATTTATTTGCCCTACAGTCAGTTTCTGTACAGTTTCAGACCGTGGAATGTCTGAACATCAAACATAACTCATTTGGTTTTTGCCTGTCTTGCATGATGACTGACGCTTTAGAATAGCAGTTTGGTGAAATGCAACAGGCGTGAGAAAAGTTGGTTGGCTCAGACTGGAAGAGGCTGACTGAGCAGAGCAGAGTGGATTTGTATCAGCTGACACCAAACTTTCAGTTTTTGATTGTATTTGTTCATATTGTATAACATGAATCAGGGATAACTACGTCCAAATCAACTCGGCTTCAGGAAACTGCCAGAAATTTTAAAATGATAGTATTTCAAGTTTGGATTGAGGTTAATGTCTGAAAATTTGTAGTGCTTTTTATTATGCATGTAAGACCCTAAATTACATAATGAGAAAGTTTTTGATGATTTGGGGTCCCAGAGGCTGTGAGATGCTTTCAGGAACACAACAGAAACAGAAACGCTGAACCTCCTGCTGATGTTTCACCACAAATGTTACATCTCTCATAGAATATATTTTATTTCTTGGCTTATATTACGCTGTAACATATGTATTAATTTTGTATCAGTACATTTGGCATTAAGACTTTATATTGTGTACTACATTAATCATCATTTTGCTGGAAAAAAAAGCTATTGGAAATCATTCCCAGCTCACTATTATTGTGTGTTGTTGTTGGAATATTAGGCTGACGTAATGTTGACTGTAGACCTCTCTCTGTCCCTCTGCAAAGCTAATACAGAGTTGGAGGTTTGTCCTTCCTTCTGTGTATTGTTTGTGCAGTGTCGGAGGAAATGTTTCTCTGACATGTACTTCTGTCAGCTCTTCCTGCTATTAGTCAGTCAACCTCAGGTCACATGGGCTCACTGTGCGACAGCTTGAATAGCCTGTGGTACCTCACTGTGGTTTTTAGAAAAGTAACAACTTGATTATTTTTGTAGAAGTGTTTCTGTATTTATTAGAAAATGTTCCTTTAACAGAAAACGCTGGTGCAGAAACATAATTACTTGTTCAGTTGATTGTTTCACTCATCAGATTTTACGCTCAAAAATGGCACAGTTGCCTGTACGTGTTTTTCTTCCTATTGATGGGACATGAATGTAGATTAATGAACCTGCAGGATCGATGTTTTGTTATGCTGCTTTCTGGCTGTTTCATTTAGAAAATCAGATGTTTAAGTTCAGTCTGATTAAAAAAACAAAAGTGAATGTTGAGCGTGGCAGCCCCTGCTAGTGTCTTTATAGAAGTTCTGTTTCATCTTTTAAACCTGTTACTGTCCCTGCATGTTCTTATTGTTGGAAACATTACTGGTCAGCCTGTTACGTCTGATCCTTCTAGAAGCATCAGTAGCATCTCTATACTCATACTACATGGGCGTTGAACAGCAAAAGATCTATTTTTTACTCATTTAAACTGATCTTTAGTTAAAAAAACACATTTTTCCTGCAGACTGAATAACTTTGATCAGAATTCTACAGGACTCACCTGCTCACTGTTTGAATAAATGTGCACCTCAGCCTGCCGCTTGCCTCACACACCACTGTGTATGAGCCACACAGCTTCACACAGCTGAGCTTCACGCCTTCATCACACTCACCAGAACATTCTCTCTCTGTTAACAACCAGCTAAGGAACACGTTCGGCGCAACCGGCAGAGCCGAACCTTTTTGGTGGAAAATGTCATAGGGGAGCTTTGGTCGGAGCTGGAAGAAGGTAGAGTCTTTCTTTTCTTTTACTCACCTGTTTTGATGCCTTTCCCTTTAACGAACAATAAACACTCTCACTGTTTCCTGAGCGGCCAGTCTGTACCAGCTTTACATTCCTGATTTTGGGTGACATTCTGCATGCTGCTGCTCTTTGGGGCGCTGAACCAATCTTAAGTTCTGTGGAAAATTACAAATTTACAGAAAGGCTCAAAGATGATGATGATGATGATGATTATTATTATTATTATTATTATTACTATTATTATTATTACCTTTAATATATTTCATTAAAATGTATTATTATATAATTCTGAACTTGATAATTTTGGTTTGAACCAAAAGCAGTTTGTGTTTGCTAAATTCATACTTAAATTCCTACGGAGGCCATGCATGTCTCTACTTTACACTTCTTAAGTATGGCTACGTATTAATTTAAACTCTACAGTTCATCATAACTTGGTTTATATTTTCAGAGCTCTTGCCTTTTGTCAGTTACATAACATGATACTCACCCATGTAAATGCTGAGAACACTGCAGCATCAGCAGGTGATTGATGTTTTAGTTGGGACAGGTAAAGAAAGAGCAGCAGGCGGATGATCAGACAGGTTGTAAACATATTTCTAAGGAAAAGCACAGGTGAGCATAAAATGACCCAAACTGTCTGCTGTAAGCATCTATCACAGTTTACAGATGAATGTCGTGGTTTAAACTTACAGCACTCACACAGTGTGAGACAGTTTTCCTGTGCAGTCGAGGGTTTCACGTGCTGTCCCTTCAGGTTTATTGTGGATATAAAGTGGGTCGGAGAATGTGGTTAAACTGTCCGTTTATTTACAACCTGTCTGATCGTGTCACTGCTTGCTTGGCGCCCGTCTGACTTCACTGTGGTGATGTCATCGTGCTCCCATGTCTCGGCAATGACCTTGGTGAGTTCAGTGACATCATCGTTTATAGAAATTAATGCCTGACTCAAGTTGCAATAAACATAAATGCTTTCTGTACCTTGAAGTGTGAAAAACAAACACACAGTACGAGCTAATGGCATGTTTGTTTTCTGTTGTAGCATTTAAATTTTGGATGACTGTGACTCAAGTTGAACTTCAGGAGAGATAGGTATTATGAGATATTACCTGAGTGAAATATGAATTGGAACTGGTACCTTAGGAAGCTGTTAGCGGAGAAAACCTTCTCTTGACTGCACGTACACGCACAACGTCTGTGACTTCGATACAGAGAAATGCTTCAGGTGTAACACTGATGTTTGACTGTGTGCTTCGCTCTGTGAACCATCTCATGTCCAAACTGTCAGCCTCACACAAAGCCAGTCCTGAGTCCTGCCGTCGACTTCAGCACTTTGGTTTCTTTCATCAACTCAACACTGTGCTGCTGAAGCTGAAACGACAAAAAGAGTCACATCCAGCGTACACTGAGAATGTTGTTAAAAACAGCAGAGTTGTGGTGTAGAGGCAGTGACTACACGTCAGAGTTGTTGCATTTTTGTGTCTTCTCCGTGCAGGTGACCGTTACGTGGTGGTCGACTGTGGTGGGGGAACGGTGGATCTCACTGTCCATCAGATTCGTCTTCCAGAGGGACATCTGAAGGAGCTGTATAAGGCCTCAGGTAAAATGACAACACTTTTTTTTCCTGTTTTATGAGGCTGAGGCAACATCTCACTTGTATTTTTACTCACAATCATGATGCCCTTTTTCCCCAGGTGGTCCCTATGGCTCTCTTGGGATTGACTATGAATTTGAGAAACTGCTGTGTAAGATCTTTGGCCAGGATTTCATCGACCAGTTTAAGATCAAGAGACCGGCCGCCTGGGTCGACCTAATGATCGCATTTGAGTCTCGAAAGAGGGCAGCAGCCCCTGACAGAACCAACCCCCTCAATATCAACCTGCCCTTTTCCTTCATCGACTACTACAAGAAGTTCAGAGGTCACAGTGTGGAACACGCCCTGCGCAAAAGCAAGTGAGTGTATGAAACCTTCATGTACGAAACATTCTGCTGTTTTATCTCAAACAGAAGAGCTGCTGCAGAGAAAACAAAATGATTCTTTTGAATTGTGCAAAGATTATCATATTAAAAAACACAATAGGTCAAGTCCATTTTGTTTATATAGCATCAAATTCCAACAAAGTTGTCTCAAGACACTTTGCATATAAAGTAGGTGTAGACCACACTCTAAAATACATTGTATTAAATTTTTTACATTGATTAAAATCCAGCAATTGATATTATTTCCGACATGAGAAAGCACTAGGGGACAGTGGTGAGGAAAATCTTCCTTTAACGGGCAGAAACCTTGAAACAGATCCAAAACTCAGAGGTGGGCGGTGATATAACGGCATCGGTTCACATGAGAAATGAGACTAGAAAACTCAGGCTCAGTAACAGCCATTGCTAGTTGCACAGTTTTAGTTTAATGCCTTACATTTAAAGGGGACAGTTTCATAGTTTTAAAAATAGTTAGCTTAGAGTGAAATGCATTAAGTACCCAGTGAGTCAGAAGGTGGTCAGCTAAGTGCAGCATAAAGACAAGAAGCAGGAAAAAAACAGTTAGCCCGCTCAGTGTTTAAATCAACACCTCTAACAATCACTGAGTGAAAACAAACATTTGTACACAAACAAATGACTTTTTCTCTCTCTTTTTTTGGTTTCTGGGGGCGTTACATACTAGAACTATTTCTTACCAGTTTTTGCATCTATCCAGCCCTTCTGTGCAGCGTCTCCTTCCACAAACGCTTCACAATATCTAAAATATGAGCATCCTGCATTTGAAGCACATTTTATCAGCTTATATAGTTTTATTTAGTGATAACATCAGTCCAGCAGTCTTTGGAGCGGCTGATAACCTCGCAGCCAACATTGCAGAAGTCCCTGAACTGAAAACTGAGGTGCTTCTCTAAACTACCAGCTCCCTGTGCAGAAAGCTCAGCCTGCTTTCATGATTTGGAAAAAACACAAGCAAAGCCATTGCACCGCCGGCGCAAGCATCATTCCTGTCTTTACCCCGACACAGATGTCATTTCGTGCTGAAGATGGCAAAGCGACTTGCGCCACGTCTGTGTGTCAGTGGGTGGGAGGTCTGAAAGTGAAGGGAGAATGAAGGCGTGGCTCGGTGCGTTCGCTACCTTGTGCCTGGTACAAAGAGGTCAAAATATGCCAGAGTTTAGACCAGAAAAAACCTGGTCTAAACGGAGGCGCAGAGATTCTGCCCGGCGTGTCTGCGTAAGATAGGGCGCAGTTGGCTGATTTGCATGCACACGTCACTGTGACAACCTGAGAGAGATAAACGGTTAGTATGAAGAGTCACGAGAGGAAAAACTCAGAGAAATTCACTAGATACTGAAAAAAGTCTAAGGGTCGGCCAAACACAAGTTACCACGAGGAGAACTGCAACGATCTGGCAGCAAGTGGCTGGAAAACCGGGGTAAATGAGCAGAGAGTGATGAGATGATCGGCATCAGGTGTGTGACCTCAAGCAGCTGCCTGCACCTGGGGCCCGCCCCTAGGGAGAGAGAGAGAAACACACAAGGGAGGGAGGAGAACACACGGAGAAGGCAGACTGCACAGTAGTGGATATGACAGTACACCCCCCCCCCAACAGTCGGCTTGTCCAGATGAGCCCGATGAAAAACCTTAACCAATGCTGGATCCACAATGAAGGAGCGCGGCACCCAGGAGCACTCCTCAGGCCTGTAACCCTCCCAATCCACCAGATACTGGAACCCCCACCCCCGGCGGCACACATCCAGGAGCCGCTGGACCGCATAAACAGGGTGACAGTCCACGAGGCTGGGGGGCGGAGGGGGATCGGCCAGAGGGCACAAAGGACTGTCCCTGACAGGCTTCAGCTGCGAGACATGGAAAACCGGGTGCACTTTGAGAGAACTGGGGAGTTTGAGTTTGACAGCTGTAGGATTTATGATGGCAGAAATCTCAAAAGGACCCAAGTAGCGGGAAGACAGTTTCCTAGAGTCAGTTTTTAGAGGAACATTTTTGGAGGATAACCAAACCTTCTGACCCAGGCTATAGGGGGGTGCAGGAGTGCTACGTTGGTCAGCCAAACGACGGTTCTTCTCTGCAGAACGGAGCAGGGCGGAGCGGGCACTTTTCTAGATCCTGCAGCAGCGGCGGAGATGATGTTGCACCGAAGGCACGGCAATCTCCCCTTCCTGTGCTGGAAACAAAGGGGGAAGGTATCCCAGAGCACACTCAAAAGTGTCATACCTTTAGTCGCACTGGAGAGGAGATTGTAAGCATACTCGATCGAGGCCAGGTGAGAGCTCCACGAAGCAGGATTTTGGGCTGCTACACACCGCGGAGCTGCTTCCAGATCCTGGTTTGCCCGGTTTGGCCCGGTTTAGTCTTGGGATGAAATCCAGAGGATAGACTGACTGACGCCCCTAGAGCTGAGCAAAACGCCTTCCAAACTTGAGAGGTAAACTGTGGGCCCAGTCCGAGACAATGTCCGAGGGGATGCCATGGAGCCTGAAGACATGGTGCACCGAGAGGTCTGCTGTCTCGCGAGCAGAGGGGAGCTTCTGGAGAGCAAGAAAGTGAGCTGACTTAGAAAAATGGTCAGCTATGGTGAGTATGGTGGTGTTACCTTGAGATGGATCAGCCCGGTGACAAAGTCCACAGCAATGTGAGACCAAGGACGTCTGGGGATAGGCAGGGGGTGGAGGAGACCAGCAGGCGGTCGATGGGAGGCTTTTCCACGGGCGCACACCTGACAGGCAGGGACGAAGGCTCGAGTGTCAGCATCCATGGTGGGCCACCAAAAACAACGTTGAAGGAGCCTGAGGGTCCAGTTATACTCCAGGTGACAGGCTACACGGGAGCTATGTCCCCACTGGAGAACCTGAGACCTCACTGAGTCCGGGACGAAGAGTCTGTCAGGCGGGCCGTCACCGGGATCAGGCTGGTCACGCTGAGCCTCCCTGATGGTGGCCTCAATCTCCCAGGTGACTGCCCCCACTACGCAGGAGGGAGGCACGATGGTGTTGGGGCTCGAGGGGGACTCCTGGACGGAGAACTGTCTGGAAAGAGCATCGGGCTTGGTGTTTTTGGAACTCGGCTGGTAGGTTATGGTGAAATTGAAACGGTCAAAAAACAACGCCCACCGGGCTTGATGGGAGTTGAGACGCTTGGCTATCTGGATGTAAGCCAGGTTTTTATGATCTGTTTGGGACCTTGGAAGAGGTGAGTCTGGTTAAAGGGGCTGCCACTGAGCTGTAGTTTTTGATGAACCTAAAAGTAAAAGTTTGCAAAACCAAGGAACCTCTGTAGTTGCTTTACTGAAGTGGGGACCAGCCACTCTGCCACTGCTTTAATTTTTTCCAGGTCCGCCTCCAGCCGAGGGTTTTCTTGCACCACTGACCTGGACCGTGAATTCTGCCTCGTTGCACAGATGCAAGTCATACATGTTTTCGCACTAAGCACCAATATGTATATAAACTGTTGTCAGACAGCCACTGTCAGTAATGTTTGTTGGGTCTGTAATGATTCGGTACCGTTAGCGTGCCAGCTAACATCAGCATCCCCAGCTAGTGAACGTGTTCCTAGCTATGGCAGCACATTTTAATCAGGCATTAATGTCGTGGTGCACGTTTGGTTTATGTGTAGCTGTTTGCAATTTGACATTGAAAAAGAGGTAGATGAAGAAGAAGAGGCGGTTAAAAAAAATGTCGTCACCCCCAGTAAGTGCAAAACAGCAGCGCATGATTTGGGACAACACTACCCTGTCGAGATCAGTGCACCACACAGTAAGTGTACTGCATCGAAGTGTACTGCACAGAAGTATACTAACGGAAGTATGAAATTTGGAACACAGGTTATGACCCCCCCCTTTTTAAGTCAAAATCATTGTTGCATGAACCTTTGAATTTTTTTCAAGTTAAGGATCATTCGATTATTTGAAAATTATTGCCCATCCCTAGATTAAATGCAGTGAAAAAAAAAAAATTAACATGTTCATTTTTTTAACTTTAATTCCATCTCGCAATTGATGCCTTACTGCTGACAGTCCCAAAATGTATGTTCACTTACTTCAAAGTAGATTTTTAATAAATAGTTGTAGAATAGAAAAGTGTGTCAGATGTTGTAGGTTTGATCAAGTAGTGTATCACATTTGTTCCAGATGTGGTAAAAAAAGAGTTGATGGAGAGATAGATTTAAACAGCAAGGCTGATTCAAGGCCCAACTGTCTGAAAGAACAAAGTGTCAGGACTCTTACATTAGAACTAATACTTCCTTGGTTTTATACCAAGAAGATATTAATGACGATATAATTTATCACTTCCGGCTTTTAGAGTACTTTAAGGACTGACTCGTGGGACAGCATGGAGTCTAGATTTTAATGGCCCTGTCTGGTGTCTGTGTGAACTTTCACAATCCCACAGTGACGGACATTAAAAGATGTTTATGCGGCAGAAACTGAAGCCCTCGGCGCCCCCCAAGCTCCTCTTACACCTAACTGGAAATGCTCAGTCTGTGTCTCGTGCTGGAAAGCCGTGGGAGGGGCAAACACTATCACTATCACACACTTGCATGTGCACATGCTGTACACGAATTACACACATGGGATCGGGGCAGATGGATGCTATGGGTTCTTTCAGGTTTTATGATTCAACAGACAGACATCAGGCAGAGAGAGATGTGCTTGTAAGCCTCAAGAGACCCGACTGAGAGGAGCAGTCTGCAGAAATCAATGACGAGTGTCTTTACAAAGCCGGGCCATCGCTGGTTTTCAAGCTGAGAAAGTGGTTGATCCCAAATATATTTCTCTTCATTTATCCACTAAAATCACTTCAAGAATGCATTTCAAGATCTGTCATTGTACAATCATGCCTCATTTGGATGAGCTCTGCACATGAATAACTGCTAAGTGATGTGTCCAGGCTGCATTAGATTCTTATGGTGGAAATGTCTCACCGTAAATCTGTAGTCTGAAAGCACAAGGCTATTCCATGCACTTGTTCCAAGCGCTGTGCTAACTGTAGCCGATTAGGAGCGAGTAAGCAGGAAATGCTCTTTAAAGCATCACTAAATAATATTTGAATGTTGATTATGTGTTGATGTTATATCAAAGGACTGCGTATAATGTGAATAATGTGAGTGAGATGAACTATAATCAACACAAAAATCTGCAGTTTTCGTTTGAAGCATATTTCAGATAAGTTGTCATTAAATTGTCCATCCCAAACACTCAGTGATGCAAGCTCCTCAACCCATTAAAGCTTAATGATTTTACATAATGATACCGACAATGTGAGAATGAGAAGAGACCCAGCTGTCTTCTGGTAGGGTGGGACACATCACTTTCAAGGTTTTGGTTCAAAACTATTTAGTTTATAAGTTTAAATTATTAATAAGACAAGAATGACATAAACTGGAGAATGTTGCTTCTGACATTAATGTGATGTGATCAGCTAAGAAAGAAGACGTAACTCTTTGTGGGATTTGTTTAAACTGCAGAAACAATCGTAGATTCGTTTGTGTTAATTGTTTCACAAATGATCTGTTTGTAATAAAGGTGCGGGCCAGCAGACTAGTTTAATTTGAAACTTTTGTTAAGTCAGCAACTTCAGACATAATTGACAGCTGAGATGCTACCACGGATCAGCTTTTTTTTTTTTTTTTTTTAATCAATACTAATCCATTAGCAAATTGTATGGACAGACTCAGGCCGTCTTAATTTCAGAAAGTCTCTCCTGTTAGACATTCATTGGTCCTATTTTGACCGTCTGTGGTGCCGTAGTCTTGGTGCAGAGTGAGGTGTGCAGTGCAGAGGGGATTGGATTTAGTCCCTGAATTAATCATAGGTGTGTTTTGGGCGTAACGTCGATTAAACCAATCAGTGTCTCATCTCGCATCCCCTTTAAAAGCCAGGTGTGTCTGAACATGGCACATTGCTGTTTGGCTGACGGAGGCATTCGGTCGCGTAAGTGAGCGCCTTAGTGCTGAGGAAACAGATCAGCTCGTGAAGAGGAGTTATGGGGAGTCACAAGCAGAGTGCGCACACCTTGTGACTGAGCCTGTGTGCAGGACAACACGCCTACACTGTAGACGTGGTTGTAGTTGATCAATAGCACAAAACTCTTTTTTGTTCCATAAGATGGCAGTGCGCCAAAAATGCGCCTGACCACACCTTTAAGGACCAACACTCACATGGGTTCACAGATGAGTGCAAGAGTATTTGCTATTTAGACGACCCGGGTGATGAGCATGAAAATGACAACTGCTTCAGTTGAAAAACAGTCATGACACATGCACTGCTCTGTGCGCCGCCTCTGCACCGTGTGGAAGATGGGACCCATAGGGCCCTCTGTTGATGACCCATGGTGCATACCTGCAGTCTGGAGTGCATGGCACAAGTTCAGCCGGGGTGTGTCCTAGTCCACTCTGCACCCTGTGCCTCACTTTGCACCCAAAGTGAGGCACAGGGTGCAAAGAGGTTGGATTCAGTCCCTCAGTTAATTATAGGTGTGTTTTGGGTGTAAGAAGGTGTAAACCAATCAGTGTGTCAGATGAAGGCACATTGCCGTTTCGATGGTGGAGACAATCTGTCAGTTTGTGCACGAGGGGAAAGCTCACGAGCAGATCATCTACATCAGAGCGTCAGTCCTTAACGAAGCTCCCTGAGGTGAGGCAGGCGCAGGAGGACAGTATCCTTGTTTTCTGGTGTCATCAGAACAGTGACCCAAAGCCAAAGAATTCTAATGATGTCAGGAGAGAAAAGCAAAAGCTTCACTGCAGACAGTAATGCACTGATGGGCTGTGTAACTGATTATGAGGAGTCTTGCTGTGTGTCCCCATGTGACACAAGCAGAGCGTACGCGCCTTGTGACCGCGCGTGTGTGTACGTATCTAAATAGTGCTCTCTCTGAATACCAGGAAAACACTGTGTCAGACTTCAGACGTGGTTTCTGTTGGTCAGCAGCCAAAGACGGGGTCTTGCACTTGAGACTCGGACTCAAGTCACACTTAAATTTTACACACAATGACTCGGGACTTGACTTGAGACTTGACCTCTAAAGACGTCAGACTTGACTTGAGGTTTGGGACTCGTGAATGATCTTTTCTTTTCTTTTTTCTTTTTAGCAGTAACAAAGTGTGACGATCTCATTCTCTTCTTAATGCACATGCGTCATTACACGTGTGTGATCTCTACTACTGTCTGTAATACAGTCCATGCTTTGAATTCCATTGATATACTGTAGCTATGCTGTGTTCTAAGCTGACCAGCTGGCATGCAGCAGATGAACACTCACTACCACCATACGAGACTCAGTTAATATATTTTAATCACAGTGATTAGGGTCAGCAGGTGCACGGCGTCCCCTCAATATAGCAAATAAAAGTACAGCCAGTCTTATGAACTGTAAGTGTGATATTTATTTTGGACAAGTGATAAATATAAATAACAATTAATATTATACTCTCTTTCTGTTAGTTACAGCCTCACTACAGACACTTTCAGCAGAGAAAGATATTGCAAATGATGTTGGTTTTTTTTTAAGGACTAACTGTTCAATCAAGAGACATGTCTTATGTTCTCTTATGTATATTACTATTGTGCTTAAAATGAGAAAAGTTATGTAATCCAGCACTCACGATATTTCTTTTTCGATTACTCGAGTAATCGACAGAATACTCGATTAATCGGTAGAGTGATCGATAGAATGATTACTGCAGCCCTACATAACATCAGTCTTAACCTTTAGCTCAAAGCTCTGCTGAGCCTGCGCAGCCTCACAGAACCACTAGCTGTTGCTGAATTGTGTTAATATTACTCTGATGAACATGATCAATTTAGATTTTTAGCCCATTTATAAAAAAAAAAACATGCTGTTTCTTGACTAATACAGTGTTTCAGACAGCACATATTTCAGGAGTATTGTTTAGCGACTTTCAGCAGAACAGTACCAAGATTATAAAAACCTTGTGCTATTATTTTACAAAATCAGGTGAAGATTCAAAGAAAGTTGTAATGAAAAACTTGTAAAGAGTTTTCTTTGATGAGATGAAAATCATTGGAACACAGTTCTTTGCAGTAAGCATCAATTTGATTTTTATTTAAATGTAATTTGGCAAACCTTTGTCATTTTATGATGCATGCTCGTCTTTGAAATGAATTCTCATTAATGTTTCTTACGTTGATTTTCACCATATAACCCCTAAATACAGATGAACTCAGTGAATGGCACTGAGCGCTCTGCATGTAAGTGATTTAATCCTCCTCTCTCTCTGTCATGTGTCTCACTCTCTTTTCTCTCCAGTGTGGATTTTGTTAAATGGTCGTCTCAGGGGATGCTGAGGATGAGTCCAGATGCTATGAATTCCCTTTTCAAGCCCACCATAGACCACATCATCCAACATCTCAGTAAGCTACATTGATAACTTCAGCTCAACAGCACACACACACACACACACACTCACACACAAAAACCTCTCAAACAAGTCTTGTGGCTGCAAATAAGATGTTTTGTCATGATGACACGAACAGAATTGCAAGTTTTTGCCTCGAAAAACAAATGTTGGGCAACGTGGCAAAAATATCATATCACAAGGGTGTTGTTGATGGTAGGATCACCGTCATTATTTATCTTGATTCATTTACATGTTGATTTTAAGACTATTTTGCATCGTACTGGTAACGGTACAAACAACTTTCCACATTTATAAAGTATAATCCTAACAGAAGAAAGAATAACAGACTGCTCAGGCTAAAGTTCCTTATTGAACAGACTTTAATTTGTTTTATGCAATTTGCCAACTTGTACTAAGTACAGTGGACATTAAAGGGATATTTCACCCAAAAATGAAAATTCATTCATTATCTGCTCACCCTCAAGCCGATGGAAGGTCGGGTGAAGTTTTTTAGTCAACAAGACTCTACTGGAGCTTCACAGGAAAAAGGCGTTGCACTTATCTCAGAAACAACTGTAGTGAATGCTGACTAGGATTCAAACGTAAAAAAAAAACATAAAATGCCTTCATACTGCTCGTCCGAAATCATCTGTGTGTCCCGAAGCCTCCACATGCCAAGCGGTTTGAAAAAAACATCAGTGACGCCATGTTTTCAGCCCCCCTGGAGCCTGTCGCTCCTGACAAAGTACACTCAGACGTGTGTTTACATGCTACCTGAGAGCCCAGCCCAGACTTTCCCAGATACAGTGTGTGTGTGTGTGTGTGTGTGTGTGTGTGTGTGTGTCTGTGTCTGTGTGTGTGTGTGTGTGTGTGTGTGTGTGTGTGTGTGCACATACACGTGAACATGGCTCACTTCTCAGGAGCGACAGGCTCCAGTGAACAGTACGGCTAGAAACACTGAATGAGTGACGAGGCTTCAGGACACAGATGACTTTGGACGAGCAGTGTGGAGGCATTTTATGGTGTCAGTATGTTTTCTGTCTGAGATTACTGCAACACCTTTTTTCTGTGAAAGCAATTGGTATGATAAGAAGGTAAAACTGTGAGTGGTGACGTGTTTTTGTAGTTCAACTCACAAGTGATCATGGCACTGGTTCTCTTGACAAAAAGCTTGTGGGATGTTTGAAGGGGCTTTTGGGAAAAACTCTGTGACGAACACAAGTTAATGATATTTTAATGTTTTATTCAGCATGATGATCTGGTGAACACCACCTTTGTGTTTTTAGAAGCATCAATGAAATCACTCGAGGCAAAAAGCCATTGTTAGGCTATAAACAAACTACATGACTTTGATCGTCGCCACCTCACAGCGTTTAACTTCTGATTTGATTTTTGTTACAAGACTCTCTCCTCTTAGCGTGACGTGATCCAGCTAGTGATCACGGCTGTGTCCATTCTCGTCTCACATCCTTATTTAAAGATATTGTTGATTTTATTCCTTTTTCACGTGATGAAGTCTTGACATCCCCAACAAACGCTGTCGTCTCATTGGCTCACTTGTTAGCAGCCACCTTTTTTAAGATGCGTAAAACTTAAAAGTTTGAAAACTGGGTTTATACTGAAGCATTACATGTCATAGGACAAAACATCCAAATATCTTTAGCCTGTGTGAAAGAACCAGCCAATCACATGTTGCATTCAGTTGGAGAACACTTCCTTTAACTGGCTGCAAGCAAATTCAGTAAAAAGTTGTTTTGTTTTTTTCCGACATCTGGTGTTAATTGACTGAATGTCCTGTGATACCACAGCGTACTGGGTTATTAAGGTCAATACCCTGAAGGTAATGTTTACAGATATCCAGCTTTAATCAACATTGCTCTCAGTAACAGTTCAAAACATTCTGAGGAATGTTTTTTTGTAGTTTTCTCCAGGCGAGGGTGGGTCTGTCCCTAAAACCAGACAACCTACATTATTTAAAGCTTCCTTCACTGAAGGAAAGTAGGTCACATTACTTTAGTCTGCATGGATACTGAGCGCTGTGCTCACGTTATTACACGTCTGTGACTTTTTGGCTTCTTCAGAAAAAAGAAAACCGACATGAAATGAGATAGAACTCACTGAAATCCGATTTGATGAGAAATTAACTGCATATTCAGAATGAGAATGTAACAGACATGCAGCCTGATCACACAAGTCACATGTCAAATGTTTTTAATGGTTAGTTCCTAACTGCAGCGCACCGTATGGAGAGCGAAAGCAAAGTAACATCAAAAGCTTTTACTTGTAATATTTTTGTTTTTTCTGAGAAATTGTACCACATAACTGCCTGTGCCTTTCTATTGTGGCGGTCTGTAACTGACAAGAACAAGAAGACTCTGTTTGAATAATTCAAACCTTTTTTTTTCTGAGTTATTTTGGTGACAGTTAAAGGAAACAATCCAGTTTAAGACAACTGGTATCTGTTTTCATTGTGGCTGCCCTCTGAATATGTAACGTCAGTTCTGACACAGACAGGTGTGCAGGATGTGTGCGTGATTGTCGACCTCATCGAGGGGTGCGAGGGTTTAGACCAAACTACTCGTGGTGACGACAGATGTTTTCCACGTTTGGCTTTGTTGAAGCCGGGCCGTGGTGCCGCGCTGTCGGGCAGCTTGGTGCTGTTACAAGTCGATTTTCTTTCTGTATCGACAAATCTAACAATTATTTTTTGAATAATCTAGACTAATTTTTTTTAATTAAATTAAACTTTCTTGCTCCAGTTGTGATCTTCACAAAGCCTTTGACGCACGTTTTTTCAAATCAACGTATTTACACAGTCGATTACAAAGCAGCCCTAGTTACAAGGACAACAAACTACTCGCCACACGTGACCACACCCAGCTGTGATGTTCAATATTTAACAGAGTTGAACTTTTAACCCACAGAAGCCGTTGCAGCAATTATTTTAGTTGTTCCAAAATCTGGTGTGAATTTTCTTTTAAAATAAGAGGCCCAGTTTAAAGAACACACCGATTTGAAGCCAGTAACTGTTGCGGATAAAATTAACATCAGGGCACATCTGTGAACATGCATTACTGAGTACATCGTAGTGTATGAACTCCTTCCTGTCAGTTTGGTTCTTCACTGAAATTCTGTTTCCCTCCTTCAGCCGAGCTGTTTGAGAAGCCAGAGGTGAGCGACATTAAGTTCCTGTTCTTGGTGGGAGGCTTTGCTGAGTCTCCGCTGCTGCAGCAGGCCGTCCAGAACATGCTCCAAGGTCGCAGCCGCATCATCATACCTCACGATGTCGGCCTCACTATTCTGAAAGGTGCTGTGCTGTTTGGCCTGGACCCCAGTGTCATCAAAGTCCGCCGCTCGCCCGTCACATATGGTGTGGGCGTCCTCAATCGCTTTGTAGAAGGAAAGCACCCACCGGAGAAACTGCTGGTGAAGGACGGCACGCGCTGGTGCACCGACGTCTTTGACACCTTCATCGCTGCTGACCAGTCTGTGGCATTGGGTGAAATGGTGAAGCGGAGCTACACACCAGCCAAGCCCTCTCAGCAGGTTATTGTCATCCATGTCTACTGCTCGGAAAAGGAGAGCGTGGGGTTCATCAGCGAACCCGGGGTCAGGAAGTGCGGAACACTTCGCCTGGATGTGAGCGGAACGGAAAGCACGACAACGCGTCGGGAGATCCAGACGCTTATGCAGTTTGGTGACACAGAGATTCGGGCCATGGCAGTGGATGTGTCCACCGGACGCACCGTCAAATCTAGCATTGACTTCCTGAGCCATTAAGAAGGGAACAAGAGAGTTATTGTTCCTAAAAGAAATGAAAATTAAACAAACAGCTTACACACACACACACACACACACACACACACACACACAAAGCTTGGGTAATATACTGGAAAGTGATTATGTTAATAAATCTCAAAGCTTGATCTCAGTTTCAGCGTTGATGGTAGAAGGTTTGTCCTCACCGCACACCAGGGCTGACATTCAACTGTAGAGTGATGTAAGAGCAGAGAGATACAGACAGGGTGGATGAGCTCACTGTGTCTGAGGTCCGTCACTTCACGCCGTCCCTGTAGCAGACAGAGAAGCTTCATAGTGTTCACACGTTCATACCAAACAGACACACTCCATGCTGATGTGAGGCAGGTTTGAAAGAGAAAGTCTTCTTCATGTTGATGTTGGATGACTCCTCAGACTCCATCAAGTGCAGCTTTACAGTCTTCACGTTAGTTAACGTTCTCTGTCATGTTACTAAAGATCAGTGTATGTCTGTTCACTACAGAATATGTTGTGTGATAAATGTATAAAACGGTCACATGTTACCACCGCATGGAGCTTCGATGGAAGGTCTCAGTAATGTTCATGTTCAGCTCCACCTCACGCAGCTCTGAGGATCATACCAGTGGTTTGCATGGTTCAACCCTTTAAACGTCATTCACTGCTGCCTGTCGTTTTTTCAAAGCATACCATTTTATTATGAATGAATTTTCTGCTAACCAGAAGGCCAGTGGTTATGATAATTTCATGCAAAACATGGCAGTATGTTTTTTTGTCAAAGTTATGTAATCTTTTCATGCTGATGCCCCAGCATCTACAACCGTCCACCAAATCCTAAAGATACACAAACCAGGCAGGCAAGCGATTTGCTGCGTTAGCTTTCCTTCGTTAGCTAATTCAGAAGAAAGCTCAGTGAGAGTTGGCTGTGGGGCATTTTTGGTTACTGAAACAAGCTGTAAACGTCATCCACATATTATCACCATGTGGTTAACACGTTAGTTACCCGACTGAAGTTCTGTTTGTGTCCTCCAGATGTCAAATATCCTTTTCTTTTAACTCTGCTCTTGGTCCCTACCAACTCTTTAGCAAGATATCTGCGTGTATCTCTGCTGAAGAATCCACGATGTTCACCTGCTGGTCACATGCTGTATCTGTCCTCAGTGTGGTACAGACACTAGTTTGATCATTGGAGCGTTTACACTGAAAACAGCTGCGAGCTTCTGCTGCATATTCTTCCCACGTTACAGGTAGTCTTTCAATTCATTGTTATTAAAAAGATTTTTAAGCACAGGGCTTATCGTGCTTTACAGTTGTGTACAGATACCTTTTTTTCTCTACACTTCCTCATAACAATTCCCTGGTGGTCTCACTAGGGCTGTATGGCTGTTAAAAACACATCAGCTGTGGATAAAGATGCAGGGATTTAAAGACGTTGCATTTCTGCAAATTTGTATTTAGTTCTCTTAAAAGCGTTCCTTGTTTGGCAGGTTAAGTTGCAACCAGTGTTGCCAGATGTCTGATAACTATCGTGTTTGTACGACATACAATCAGTAATGCCAAAAAAGGCTGAATGATGATAATTTTGCCGTTTCACTGAGTGCGTTCAGTTCTCTATGGTAAAACACTGTGTGGATATGATGCTTTTATTTTGAAGGATGACAGGAGGAGTGATTGTGTAGTAGTCTGACTGTGTTGTGTGAAGCACACAGGTGCTGTCTCATTCAAAGGACAGAGTCTCTGTGCTGTTACAGTAGTATGGTGTGCTGGGCAGAGTTTTGTCACTGTGCGGTTTTTGGGCCATTTCTCATTTTTGTCATGTGTACAATGTTTTTGGTAATGTACGATAACTTTACAGCTGTAGTGCGATGATGCCGTATTTTCCATCTGGCAGCACTGATAGCAACAAACACTGCTGACAGTAGGAGAAGTGACTTCACAGATATGAACGTTTCTCTCTTTAGAGACAGAGTCTGTTTGAAGGGTTTTGTTGTGCCTCCGTACTTAAAGCTGATGAGACTTTCTGCTCAAGTATCGATAAGTGTTACCCAGTGACAGGTAACTAACTCAGTGCTCTGGAGTACCCGAGCATAGCAGATGGTACCAAAAATGTACTGATGTCCGACCCTACGTGTATCACAGGAAGTCAGTCTGGAAACTAATGGCGTGCTTTGAAGAATGACCGGCAATAAATCCATATATATCACATCTACGATTTTTAAAAAAGCCTCATAAAGCAAATCCAGTTACACTTTAATCCAAGAATGTGAAACATGCCGCAGACTAAATCTGAAAAGCAAGTGCAGCCATCAAATGTGCTTAATTGTTGCCTTTATTCGTTTACGCTTCTGATTACTACATGTGGATAAAACGCCTGTTGCCCACTTGAATATTCTGAATCCAGGTGAGACAATGAAGTATGTTAATTTCTGTAAATACAGTATTTAAATAATGTACAGATTTTTAGCAGTGTTTCAGCAGCTTAAGAGCCATGTGCGTGTTTGTGTGTGAGTGTGTGTGTGTCAGTGTGTGTGAGTGTGTGTTTGTCAGTGGGTGTGTGTGTGTGTCAGTGTGTGTGAGTGTGTGTGTGTCAGTGTGTGTATGTGTGTGAGTGTGTCCTTTCACACAGACTTTTCTCATCTTTTTTCCTCAGCAGCCATAGCATGAGAGGCCGAGGCAGGTTTGATTGCTGTCTTCATTCAGAGTGAGAGATTGGATTTGTCACCTCTTGTTTTTTCTTTTTGCAGTCACAAAAGAAACTTGAATACCTCTGTCCTTAAGAAGCATTTACATGAACAAGAGAACTGTTCGTGAGCTTTGATATGATAGCTTTTCCATCTCACCTGCAGTTCTGCAGGGTTTTCATTACCATTTAATACATATTCAATGAAGAAATATAAAGACAGAATGTTGAATCTACTGCGAGGAACTTAAGCCTTTGAATTAAACAGAAATAGATTTTTCTGTATGAAAGACTGAGACATAGTCAGCAATAATCGTCCAAATAAAAAGCCTCCTTTTCTGATGACTTTGAGAGTGCCTAGTATGAAAAAAAGTGATGTCAAGGTTAACTCCGCCCATCAGAGCGTACAGAGCGTTGCTTTGCTCTCCTAGTGATAAACTCTGGTTGAAGTGTAAATTCAAAAGTAAACACTGAACATCACTCTGACTTGCTGCAGACCTTCTCCACATGTGACTGTTGAAAAACCTTCACAGGTTGACTTAAAGTGACGTTACTGTGAGTTTTGGTCTGTCTCCATTGACCTCTGTTGGCAGGTTGGAGAAACAGCAGCAGCACTGATAGAAACAATCCCTCCGTCCTCAGCGTGAAATCAGTCACCACATCATGCAGATGCTGCCCGTGCTTGTGGCTGGTTTCATTAACGAAAAATGCTCTGCTGGTGTAACTTGTCATGTGACAGCCGAGCCTGTGAACGGTGCAGCAGCCACTGTGGTGGCCAAGAGTTTCATTCATTCAAAGCTCAACGCCGGCGTCACAGCAGCTGTTGTTGTCAATGCTGCAAATCTGTGTGTGAAGGTCACAGTATGCTCCTCCCTGAGAACTCTGCGTTTTGTTGCTCTTTGTAGTTCAGTGAGTCGTTCAGTCAGGAAACAGTCTCGGCCGATAGTTCGTCCCTGAAGTCCGTCATGGTGGCGACTGAAGCGAAGCAGCACAGGAGGCTTGATGATTGGATGATCTGTTTTGGAATGTCACAAAAGTTGCTTTTAGACAATCTGAGAAGCTCTTCGTGTTAGGCATCATTAGTCCATGAGGGTTCACAAAGTGTTGAGTGCAAGCACTGCAGCCTCCATGAGTGTTTGCACTGATTCCATGAAATGATTAGATTTGCTTCGCTGTCAGAAATGCCGGTGTGGCCCTTACACCTGTTCCAGCGCGTCCTGCTGGGGCAGTTTCAGTTACATACTTCCAGTTCAATGCATAGGCTTGACCCCAAGTGTCGCAATATCCTAACCCAAGTCAAGATGGCAGATGTTGTGTACAGGACATTATACAAGTGTCTGAGCTAGATGATTAGCTTGGAGCTTGACACAAAACATCCCGTGAAAAAGGCAAGACATCACAGTGATAAAACAAACCTGCTGCAAGTTGTTTGCTTTTGACTAAAGAGAAAGGCCGAGTCATTTCTGAGTCACTGGTTTGATCAGCAGCCCCCACAAGCATATAAAAATGTTGTGCTGCAGTGAATCCAGGATGGTGATATCTCATATAGCGAGTTTTTAAAGCGATTTTCTTCAATTCGTTACTCTTTAACTGTGAATGATGGCTTGTCTCGCTTCTCCGTGTCAGTGTACAAAGTCGCACAAGCTGCTGTCTTCAGCACTCGTTCAGCAATGCATGTGTAGCATGTGTCACATAGGAATGACTAAACAACAACAACCAAGATGATTGCTATTACTAATACACAGACTCTAGGTTTACCACGACTGATGATGGTGAAGGTGAATATGACGGTAGTGTTTTCTGGAATAAAGTGTGTGCTCCTCGGCCCTGTCACAGTGTCGCAGACCGGCTCTGTGTGAAACGCTGCCGAGCAGGGCGGCTGATAACTAACCTAATAATCTTTCATTTCCGATCTCTGTATCTAAAAAAAGGAAGGATATTAAGTGCAAGGATTTAAAAACACCATGTGTCTATTGTTTCCTTAGTTGGATGATCACAGTGTATTATGTGATGAGTGCTGTGATGTAGCAGCTTTGTATTTAAAGCTATATGATAAAATGATATGACCACATGTTTAGCTAACATCAGCCTTCCATTCTTGCCGTGAGGCAGCGTTTGATGTTTCCGTGAAGATGACAAATTTCAGTCTGAAGTCAGGTGGGTCACTGTGTTTGATCTGAAGTAGCAGTCTAGCCAGCTTGCATCTTGTACAAGTATCTGCTTAACACTATCTAAAATATACAATAACTGAAACATTTTACAGCAAAAAGTATTGAGCTTGTAGTTAGGATCATATCAGAAACAGTGTACACTTTGTTCTTGAAGCAAAGCAGTTTTATGTTACTTTTTTATATCTTGAGTTACTTAAATGTCTTGTTCTCTTGCAATTTTCACACACACTAATGCGTGTATTTTGATCAATGCCAGATATTCACTGTCACCAATAAAATGTATGTGTATTTCAAAAAACTTTCCCTCTGCGTTGTGTTTTCATTTAATCAGGGTTTTTCCTCTGATTGCAGTTTAGGGAGAAGGGAACACCTCACATGCTCGGCCACGGCCAGGAGAACAACTTTTGTGCCATGATGACAAATTCCTCTAATATTGAACAGAACTAATAAAGTTTGCTTAAAATATTGATTCAGTTATTTGTTATTTATATTGCCTAAATTAATTTTTCAAGTTGGAGTACTGTGTCCGGTGAAAAGTACGAATCTCCAAATTGTTAACTTTTAATGTAAAAAAAAAGAACTTGTCCTGTCTTCATGTTTGTGACAGTGCAATATTCACATAGATTTGTACATTTGTACATTCATTTAGACATTTCTTAAGACACCACTTATCCTTAAGGTCATCTGGAAAACTCAGAATCACCAAATTTTTAGATACATGGTTTTAACAGCAACTCTGCACATTGCCAAGAATTCAAGTGAGGAATTGATGAATATTGATTTGTTTTTTTACCAAAACATTGCTACATTTGCATGAAATTGCTGAATAAAAATTGTTATGCAGTACAAAATACACACCAAATATATAAATTTGCCTACAGTGACTCAAAATATAATTTGACGCTTTTCATATTGAGCAGATCCAGACCACACCACATAATTTACAGAGACGCAACAATTGCCAACAGCTCCCACAAAAGCGATTTGCATCAACTGAGTAATGAACAGGACGAGCTGGGGAGTGTTTGTGACACAACACTGCCACCAAGTGGAGTTAATTAAAAATAAGTTTACAATTTTTTAAAACAACATCTTCCAGAAAGTGTTTAATCCAAAATGTACCAGTGGTACTGGCATGCAGTTTACAAAAAAGAATCAAAAAAATTAATTTCCTGTATAGAATTTCTGTGATTTTGTTGAAAGAGTCAGTAATATGACGGTACATACAGTGTATAAAGAGACAAAAAAGTACTGCAGTACTACAAGAAAAGACCACATTGAAAATAAAACTACATCTAAACCAAAATAAAAGAGCACTTTAAATAGGCAACAGGATGAAAGAAGCAATATTCATGTGGTTGTTATGTAGAGCAACAGAAAAATAGGAGAAGACTCTGTGAAGTGGGAGTATTTTTTATCTGTCCAATAAAAAACTGAGATGACAGTGTTACTCAGAAACTCAGTTTGTTTTTAATGACTCACCTTCCTGTAGTGTTGGTGTATTGTTTTTACAGAATACCAATTAAATCTCTCATGTATAATAAATATTAAAAACACCTCAAGAATTATTATTATTTCCATAAAAAGTGTCAATCAATAATAATTCATGAAAGTCCAAGAGTAGGTCTGATCCGCCACAACAGCATCTGCCAAAGTGTTGCACTGACCGATGCACCATGTTTGTGTGAGTGCTGTCACGTTATCGCTGCAGTTCCTGAAGAGAATAAGAGCCTGAAATATCCCAGTTTGACGTCATTTATTTATGTTTTTTACAAGCATGCAAAATGCATTTCTCTCTGACTTTATGCCCAAAAATATAGGCTAGTAATAATAATTAATACAGTCCATTTTCATTTCATTCTAATTTGGGGGTTTTGTTTTTTTTTTTATGTTTTTATGTCAACTATATTGAAAATCTGGACAAAATAGAGAACATACAACAAAAGCAAAAACACAATGGACTGCATTGCTGAACTAATCTTGCCTCAAACATTTCAGCAACATCAAATTATTTTAATGATGTTGCTTCCTTTCTTTATTTTTTTAAAAATAAATAGCAGCTGTATTACAACTTTGAACATCACAGAACTTTATTTAAATCGAGCATTAGCAGTGGCTAGCGGCATATTAGCACATATAACAGCAATAGGCCAGGCTTACTTTTTGTTTGATTAATAGTCAAGCTAAAGCTGAACTATGTTGGACGAGAAAACAATCTTCCATTTAGGATTGCAAGCACACGGCTCATGTTTCTTTGACCTCATCAGACATTATTTCCTCCGTTACTCCTGTGCAGCAGCTGCTAATGATGCCAGACATGTCCGCAAAATCTCTGAAGAACAACAACCACCTTTGTTGTTTTCTCATGTGCTTTGTAGATTAAAAAAATCTCCAATACAAGAACTATTTATTAAACTCAGTGGGTTTTTTTCTTTGAGTCCCCCTCAAACACTCCCACCAGTGATTCACCCAGTGGAGTATGAAACTAAACACAGGCACTTATTCAGTAACCGGAATACATTTATGCAGTGAGTGTATTATTCTTACAGAAGTGGTGGTAGAGAGCCACTCAACCCCTTACAGGGCAAGGTTGTTTTTAGCTTAGATGTGGTGTGTGTGTGTGTGTGTGTGTGTGTGTGTGTGTGTGTGTGTGTGTGTGTGTGTGTGTGTGTGTGTGTGTGT
>JAPQLA010000003.1:1428839-1444740 GCA_029822935.1 Naso vlamingii | reverse complement strand
ACCGAAACATTTCACTTTATAAAAATGGTTAATATGCATATATGTAATGTAATTACTGAATACATGTGTTCTGTTAATAGTTATTGACTTTTTACTGTTCTCAGCTGTTTTTCACTTTAATGGAATAGTCCTTACACGTGTTTACAAAAGCTTAGTGACAAATGTACTAATAGTCCGTTGATAGTCAGCTATAGGTTACTATGATGCTCTTGATCATATGTTGACATCACGCCGTTGACAACTGACAATAGTTGATAGTCAGATTAGAAGATGTTGACTCCGTGTACAGACAGTTGAATGTTGGTTAACAGTCTGTGGCAACAAAACATTATGACAGTCACTGACACTTTTGTGAATATAAGCGACACACTGTTGACATGCAGCTGAATATCTCCTGATTACTTGTAGAGTGTCAACAGATGGATTATCAAATAAAATGTGACCAAATGATATCAGTTCCACATGAAATTAATATTTGACACATTTTTCTAGCTGTTAAAAGGCCATTTACTGGATTTATCTAAGTAAATATCAATAATTCTACTCATCACATCTGTATATTTGGACCATCTCTATATTTATATTCAAATCATCAACCCTTAAATTTATTTTCAGCCATTCATTTTCTAGAAGACTACAATGGAAATCTCGTTGTGAAAGGTCATTTGATCACTGTGTCAGAAGTTTGTTGGCTACAAAAAGCCATTCAGCTGCACAAACGAATGCTAGTGACCCTTTTCTTCCTACAAGGGAAGAGAGGAAGGTCCTTTTCTTAACTGGGACTGTCATTGGCTCCTGCAGGCTGTGGAGCTGAGATGGACCGAAGAGTTCAGCAGGCAGCTGAAGTGCATCCTCACAGTGTTTACAAACGTATATGCCAGAAGGAGGAGGAAGGTTATAATTTGTTTTGGACCAAGAAGTTTTACTATAAATATTTTTAATAATTTGTCATTTATTTTGGGGAGACCTAAACCTTATCAGCAATATTTAATGAAGTCTGTAAAACCCTCACACCACCGGATCATTCACACAGATTTGAGACGCTGCAGCAATAGCCAGGAGGAGCAAATCAGATCAATAATTTGTTCAATGTCCCTGTGGGGGATGGCTCACGTTTTCTCCACGTGGCTGGGTGAAGCTTTCTGTTAAGATCATTCATGATTATTCACATGTAGCCTATTATTTACTATTTTGGAAGGCTACCTCTTACTTGGTCTCACAATGTGCAACCCAAAAACATTGCACAGCGACTTAGAAGTTTGAGCCTGGTTTATTCTGGACTTCCAAGCACTAGTCCAAGATGTCAACAAAGTTCGGATATCAGAATACTTTAATTGTTCTCATAACTGACAACACATTTTTGAGCGACAGCTGGAGTGCAGAACGGCACCTGTCCACAGAAAACCTTGTGTGTTAACCTTCAAATGAGCTCAAAGTACAAAATTTACCAAAACCACAATTTTTTTCTCTTGAGAGTACTGATATGAAAAAAGATTCAGTGGTTCTACATTTTCAAATCTTAGAAGTGCCGTCTTGTATCATTTGTGTGAGTCACTTTTTTTTTTTTTGTAAAGGGAGAGAAGGGTACTTACGGCTGAAGGGCTTTGATCTGCCTGTATTAAGAAAGTACTTGGTCTTGGAAATGCCATCAGTCACAGTGAACCTGTCAGCATGGTGTCCCATCAGAGGACATCCGCTGTCTGCACATGGGAAACACTTTCCCTGTGAAGACAAGGACACAGTGAGGTGTGAAGAATGAGCTCATCCTCTGATGGAGTGTAAGAGCCCTATCAATAAATAGTCAGGAATAAGACTTTTCACCAGCTATACTCCTTTAAAATGGTGCAGATTGCCATTTAATGAATATGAAATTGGAGAATGGTGCTAGTTTTGCTGCACGTTACTGTGTGGGAACACGTTGACTTTGCGGCTGTCAGCTATGGCTGCAGGAATAACACCAGGGAGCATTTACGAGGTGAACAACAAGGAGGTGCTGTCATCTCTCAACAGGGACACAGTCATATGCAGTCATGCTTGGCGCTCCCCGGGCCTCCTTTGATCAGGGACATGTGTCCAAAGGAGGGATAAACTGTCATTAACACCAACAGCTGCAGATACAAGCCCTCCCCGTGGAAGACATGAGGGAAGCCCATTTACGTACATCGCCCCCTCTGCCGCAACAAAATCCCAATCTTGTCGAATCGACTTCTAAAACCAAAGAAATGGTTCACAGCCGTATCAGTGTCACGCAGCAACAGGTGGCAGTTCCATGCACATGCTGGGACGGTGGAGATACGGGCCCCTTCTCCCTCTCTGGTCTGAGCCCATCTGATAGCCCGGAGTCACTTTTTAAAGGACGTGAGAGGCTCTCCGGACCCCTTACAAGCAGAAGCTCTGTTGGAGTGAGCTACTGCATGGCTTTCACTCAGTCATGAGACTGACAGTGATGGTAAACAGTCTCTTAAATCGAGCTAGCTTTCCTGAGCAGCTAGTGCTAGCAAGTAAACATGTCCATAGCATGTTACCCATGAGCTGCCAGTGCCAGTCTCACATGTATTTCATCACCATGCTTAACTTCTATTTCACAAGGACACATAAACGAGTTTCCCTGTGCCACGTTCTGGTCTGAACACGAAGGCTCACTGAGGCCAGATGTGCCTCTGTCTCTTTTTCTGCTTTTGAAGACACACGTAAGCAATATTAGGCCACATTAACTCAGTGCAGTTAGAATTTCACAGTTTGACAGAAAGGGTCCTTTTGCCCGACTTCTCACTTTTGAGTTAAGTATATTTTGCTAATAATACCTCAACAGAAATAATTTCTTTAGAATGTATTAAAAAATATCTGACACATTTTTTTGCATTTTGGTAACATCACCTCTATTTAGGTAAAGGATTTGAATAGTTCTTCCTTCACGGTCAACCATAATACAAAGAAACTGAAGAAACAACACTGACCTATGTTTAATGACAGATCTCTTCTTAAAGAAAGATATTTAGGCTAAAGAAGGTGGGAAAGAGAGAGCTGAAGCCATATTTCGTAGTATTCAGAGAGTTCTACCTGATCCTGTCATTGCAACAACGACACTTTCAGGTCAACTCACTCAGTTACTGAAAAAGATCCTAAACATACACCTACTGAAGAAAATATTCAAGTTTGTAAAATGTCTAATTTAGGCTACTGATGTCATATTATGTAAATTTGGCATCAGAACTACAACAAAACACACCTGATGAGACACTGATGGAACAATAACACTCTTTGCTGAACCAAAGACTCACAGCATCAAAGCTTTCCTTGTCAGAGCAGGGGAATCCCACAAAGCCTTGGGGTTTAACCATGCTCTCAGTGTAGTATTGGTATGCTCGGATATGGTTGCAGGCATCAAACTTCTTAGAACCTGGCAAAAGTTTGGAACAGATGATGACAAGAAAGAGGAGAGGAAGTAAAAGAGAGAGAGGGAGACGGTGTTGTAAGAGGGCGGGGAAAGCAGGAATAATGGGAACAAAGGTGAATGTCGATTTTTAAAACTTTAATTTCAGTAAAGAATGAACTCATGACCCTCTGACAGAGATCACTGTGCATCGCAAAGCATCAAAGAGATTTGGCAGTTAGAAAGAATGAGACGTTATCAACCATAACAGAGAATTGTATTTCTAAGTATAATGACAAAATCAGCAGAGAAAAAAGTTTAGGAGGACGTTACAGTCTTTAAAGTCAGTACCAGTAAAACAATAACAAGGGAATGGCAGAGACAGAGTAAGAATGTGAGACAGAGACACGGTGTCAGGGAGAGACAAACATAGAAAGAGGTCATGGCTTCTGTTGTTTTCTCTTCCAGTACGGGGCAAACACCAGGCACGCCAGGACCTCCAGCTATGCAGCCATGGCTCGCACTCTCCCTCTCTTATCTATACGATCAAAAGCAGCAGATTCAGCTGTGCCAGCCCCCAGTCCCCCCCACCCCCCACCCCCCACTACGACCCCCACCCCCCTCCAGGCCCCTGCATGGCACCAACGCTGCAACTTGAGCCTTGCTACTCAGCAGCACATTTTAAAAGAAGGCCGTCGTCATCCATATTAGAAAATACTTGCTCAGATTGGTCCAGCAGGAATAACTTTGTCTGGGGTTTCTTTGTGATTTTTCCGTTGGGACGACTCCAGTGTTCCACAGAGGCTCTGCATCGTAAGTTGCATGGTTGAGAAAATAGGATGTATGAGTCATTGTGTTATGTATAGAAAACATGCCTATGATGCAGTGGGTAGAGCATATCAAAGCAGTGTATTAGAGGTCACGTCATCTGCTTGTGTTTGAGTTTACAGATACTTTTTACTTACTTGACAGGGGAGAAACAAAAGAGAAGCCGGGGATTTTTACTATTTTAGACTAAGTAGGTTTAGACTAATAAGAAAAACTTTAAAAGTTAGAAATTTTCTGTGAATGATTGTAGTATTGTTCCTGATTTAAAAAAAAAAACATATTAGTTAGTTGGTATATTGCATACCAAGTAAGGTTTGCAGATTAGTTTGCTAAAAATCATCAGTGACATTTGAGTCGTTTCTTGAGATGATTTTTTTTAGTTACACTGGTTATCACTTGCTTTTATGTAGCAGGGTGATAAAAATAATCTACTGTGAATTAATTCCACAAGAGAGCATTGTTGCTTTTTGGGTACGTTTGTGAGCACAGGGGTGTTGAGAAACATTTGTGACAGACAAGAAAGACATTGCCACATCGCTGACACGCCTTATTTTACCTGGAAATTTGGACATTTCGGAGGAAGGTAAAACGCAGCTTCTGCTCAGTAAATCAAGATTCAAAAGTTATGTGTACAGCCGTACTGTGACACATTGTCAGTGTTGAGGATAGAACAAAAATCAAGTGGACACGCACATCCAAACCAAAGAGGGCAGGTGCCGGGTCGATTGAAGTATTGACACAAAGAAAAAAAAGATGGCTCACACACTGCAGGGCTCCAACATCGCAGAATTATTTATTACACCAAAGTGACGTTTCAAGCACGCTTGCTCTTCATCAGTGTTGAGGAGAGCAAAATAAAAACGATTTCTTGTGACTTTGGCTGAAGTTTATGTGGGAGAATGAAAAACTGGCAGAGAAGTCTCCTATGTTGAAGGTGTGGAGGTAAACACGCTGAAAGAGTCGAACTAGTCTCCCTCTAGAGGGCCACAGTGTGGTGAGCTAATGATTCAAGGTTGTTTGAGACTGTTTAACCCACTAAATGCAGTTCATATGCTATTTAAAACATTTTTTATTTCCTTTCTTGTATATGTAGAGAGATTAGATTAGATAGATACAGAGATTTGTGCTGATATGCAGGCATACATAAGGTTTAACAAAGGGATGATAGAAATTAAATTAATTCAGGACAATGATATGGGCGATCTTTTCACCAAACTGCTGATTCGTGTGTGATTGGCCACAGGCTAATGCACTGAGTGTTGCAGTCATGTGTTGCTTGTGTGGCCGATCGCATGTGACGGCATCAGAAGAGACAAGACGAAACACCAAGGCGCAACACAGAGGACGCACCATGAGTGACAGTCATAGTGAAGTTATCAGGTTTAGAGTAATTACATTGAAAAATTTAAGTGATATGCACACATACCACTCATCGCCAAAACATTGCTAAATCTGGCTAAATTATAAGCCAGAGGTGGTACTGAATTAATTTTTTTAAAAAAACAAAAACCGGAAAATGAAGAGTCCTTTGGTAGACAAAAAATCTGGCTCTTCACGCAGAGCTGAGCTGAGCCGACACCCCCACCCCCTAAAAAAAGTATCACTACTTAAAGTCAAATTAAAAAAATTGAATTAATAAAACCTTGTCCAAACTTTGTCTATTTAAGTTAATTTAAATTGATGATAAAAGATTAACTGATTCCACTAAATTCCCAAATGATGTTTTTACCCTCCCAGATGGCATCCAGGTCGGTGGGTTTGCCTCTGTTGGCAGAGCAGCCGGGCATCAGTTCTCCTCCATTGGGGTAGAAATCAATGTGGCCCATGGCTTGTGACATCCCCAAACCTGGAATGACAGAAACAAATAATCCCTTTTTGATTGTGACTCACAGGTAGAGAGTACTACTAGTTTGGACTAGACTTTTGGGACACGCACAGACGACGCCGAGCAAATACTTCTGACCTTGATCTCTTTCATTGTGATTGAAAGTAATACCAAGTTTGGAGTAAAAAGGGTGTCCATCGGTGTGGATGACATCCACAAAGGCAGCATCGCTGGTGTCTAGGTGCACAGACAAATCAGTATTCTGGAAGTAAGGTTCAGCTGGGTCCAGTCCTGAGCACAGAAAGAAATAATTAGCTCTTTTTTACAAACATTGTCACTATCAAATAATCAAACATGTACAGGGAATTTGTTCATATTCCAAACTGACACTCGGATGGCCCAATCACATCTTTTATTGTGCCCCTCCCCCTCTGTGCTCTCTGTTTCTAATGTCATACACCTCTGCTTAGGGCCAAACACCTATATGCGAAGAAGGGGGGCTTTATATCTTTACCTTGCAAAACTTAACATCACGACAATAAAAGGAACTCCTGCACACTGCCTGCATTCTATTAACTTATTTATTATACGACGTTTCAGTCTGGACAGACCTTCATCAGGTACAATGGCAGCATCAAAACACTTCTGTATAAACACACTGACACACTGGCTGGCATTGAATGGCTTCAGGTGGTCATCGGCCTCAGCAGTCCTCTGATTGGACGCTTGAAAACGGAGGCAGCCAGTGTAGAGAAGTGTTTTAATGCTGCCATTGTGCCTGATGAAGGTCTGTCCAGACTGAAACGTTGTATAACAAATAAGTTAATAGAAAGCAGGAGAGTGTGCAGGAATTCCTTTTATTGTCATTAATTGCATCCTCCCCTGACGCACCTGTCACACATTCAGGTTTGCACAGATTTTCTTCATTTTCAAAAAACTTCACATCGTGAAACACATGGCCCTCAGTTCTAGAAATCGCTACTGAGAGTAGAGCAGTGGCACATTCCTCATTTGGTACCACTAACAAAGGTGAAGTGGCTATTAAAAGCTGTCAGGAGGGATCTTCTGACTGAGGTGCTGCGGACACTGAAGTAAAAACTGTTTGCCTCCTTTGCTGGTCAGCTACACATCTTTGTCATAAGTATCTTTGCTAAAACATCTGGCCTCATGCCATCCTAAAATGTGAGCCAGCAATGACAGTAATGATGTTAATGTTACTGACAGATGACCCACCATCATGTCCAAAGTAGGCCAGGTAAACCAGTGAGTGACTTTGGTTACATGACTATCATAAAGTGGAGCATTGCAGCAAATGTACCTGTAATGCGTGCGAGGCCGGGGATCCTGCTGCCAACGTCTCCTGCAATGTGCGCTCCGAGGCTGTGTCCGATAATATGGAAGCGATCTGACTTCTGGTTGTAGTTGCCCTGTGTTATGCAACACGTATATTAAAATCAAACCTAGCACACTATCATACACAGCATACAATACATCCTTTAAGCACTGTGTGTATGTAACAACATTATCTCACACACACACAGTGAAGCACGCGGTCTGTAAATGAGGATGTGTGTATCAGTGATGGGGACCCGAGTTTGTCACACTGAGGACACTCACACAGAATGACTTGATACTAAAAGACTTAAGACGTGAATCATGGACAAGGACGATGTTCGTTTTTGTTGTTGTTACACTACGATTAAGGAAATAAAGAATTGAATGTCATTTTATTTGCCATGTATAACCTTACACGTCTGTTAGGCGCACAAATGAGTGTAAGCTGCAGCATCAGTGCCATGGCGAGTTCACCTGCAGCTGCTGGGCCATTTGTCATTGATTCTGACTCTCACACAAAGCCTAAAAAAATGCCTAATGCAACATCTGTTGTATAAATATGAAGGATCAACCACATGGAACTTTATCAGGCACCTGAAAACGTTCCAGATAAGTGATTCGCTTGGTAATGTGAAAATTGCTGAAAATATTTAACTCAGCATCAGCCATCTAATGTTAGCTTGCAACTAGCTTTTTACCAAAGTGAGGTTGACTGGATTTGATTGGCGTTTGCTAAATGTTTTGAGCATATTGTGACCTTCAAATGGAACTTGTGAATTCATGAAGTCATGTCATAAGGACGTGTACAAGAAAGACATAACATGGATAACTGCATGAGAACATTGTAGCTATGCAGCAGTAATTGATGGCAAAAAATTGCTTGTTCTCCATCTGGATTTCTATGTGGGAATGCTACATAATTACTTTGTGTCTAAACGCCACACAGAAGAACAAGAGACTAGATGGTGAACGTGACAATTTATATTAGATTAACAATTTGTCTGCACTTGCCACAGCTACTTCTGGTCCAGTTCGGGGTCGGCCATTTCTGAAAATGTCAGCAAACACGACCCCATTTGAAGGCCCCATATGACTGTTTCTTTGCTTGCTTACCACACTTCTAAAAATGGTAGTTTTACTCAACATCCACCGCCACTATCTGCTGGCTAGCATCAAACCAAGAGACAGAACATGTTTCCTGCGTCAGTGACAGGCAGTCGACAAATTTACTGATGACCACGTAACATTATGCTTATCTGTTTCCCCTTACACTGGGTTTGAGAGGCTAGACAAATTTTTACATACATCGCTACGAAAGCATATTGCTGTTATGCCATTAAAATAAAAATGAATCAGTATCATGTTTTTAACATGATAGGTTTATTGTTATAACAATATGTATTGTTATAACAATAAACCTATCATGTTACAACATGAAACCTTTATCGTTATAACAGTATGTCTTGTTAAAACATGAAACTTATCATGTTATAACGTGATAATTTATTGATATAACAATAAACTTATCATGTTATAATGTGGTAATTTACCATTATAACAAGAAATATCATGTCATAACATCATAAGTATATTGTTATGTCAAGAAATTATCATGTTATAACATGATACGTTTATACAGTATAAATATATTGTCATAACAAGAAAAGTTTTATGTTATATACAGGTATATACAGGTCATGTACTGTTTTTGTAGTCTTGACCTTTACAGTATGCCAGCATCTGACAGTTAATCAAGAGCTGTATTTACCATGAGGAATGTGATCATGGATGCCACCTGGGCAGCCACAACCCTGGCATTATTGGCAGCCTGGGCGTACTTAGTCTTCACACCTTTCTTCCACTCCACAGCAACACAGTTCACATTCTCCTTCTTCAGCATCACCTGGATTCAGCAAGAAGGTTTTTTTTAAGCAGTTCAGGGTTAAAAGGTTAGTATAACCAAATTACACAAACATATTTCTTTACTTATTCCTTGTAATGCGTGTATAATTTCATTAATTTGATATTCAATTTAGAGTGCAAAATAAAAAAATAAAAAAATGACTTTTTATTTCATTATTTGTTTATAAATCTGATAGAAAAAGAACAAATAATTCTTTATTATTTTTTTACTTTTGATTTTATACACAGATCAAAAATAGAATGTTTAAAAATGGACGAGGGGCCGAAATGGGTTTTGATATTTACCCTAATTATGAAGTCACTTTTTCATGAGTGTAATTTGTCTTGACACATCCACGCTTGACTGCGATCATGCCATCTTGTTTTTGGAGAGCAACGGTAACGTTTTCTGCACTGGAAAATCATGTGGGGATACGAAGTTAATGTTCATATATAAGCAGTTCATAAAAGTACATTATCATTTATAAAAGGCCACCCCTGTATTTTTTATTTTATGTATTGCATACTTCATTTGATGTCATTTTATGTATTAATATTTCATTTCATTAGTTAAAATCAGAATGACTGTGCTCCAGTTGTCTGCAAAGACTTCATGTACAGGTAGAGTGTAGTTTCTTGTTTACACCACCAGGGGGAAATATCCCAAAGTGAGTGCATCTGCTGTAAATATGTCACTTTCATTGAACGTAGTGCAACGAGAGATTGTTTAGATATCAGGAGCATTTATTAATGTGCTGTGATGTGTATTTATTTTACAGACCGGCCAGTAAAAGACAAAAACCCAAACACTGAGTAATCCTGCTTTTTCAACTGTGCAACAACCGTGTGCACGACACGTCTTCATCGCTCAGAAATGTAAAATGTCTGAAAGGCTAAAGGAGCGTCAAACCCAGTACGCATGCATTTCTACAGGCAGATTTTAAAAAGTCTAAACACACTGTTATCAGAAAACTTAGAAAACAGATTTTTATTTTACATGTCTCCAAGAACCTTTGTGACTAGTTTCTACTTGATTTGCAGCAGCATTTTTTCATAAATAAAAGCATAAAGAAAGTCACAATAATATCCTATTGGTTTTTTAGCCTGATTTTGAAGTGACACATGCATATGACAGCCTGAACGCAAAATAAACAGAAATAGAAACATGGAGCAAATCAGAAAAATTAAGTAGCCTGTCAAAATCAAATTCAGCCCTTTGTCCATTTTTAAATGTTCTATTTTTGATTAACAGAAAATCAAAGGTTGAAAAAATAAGGAAATATTTGGGGGGGGTATCACATTCATAAACAAATAATGAAAGTGATTTTTTCATTTTTTGATAGTGTATTCTAAATTGAATATCAAATGAATGAATGTTAAACAGATTCCTTCTCAGTTCAGCTCCAAAGACATGCAACACCGTGTCAAACAAAAATAAAAACAAATGTGATTCATATGCTAATTGGTTTCAACTCATCTGAAAACAGCACAAAAACAGTAAATTTAATCTTTTTTAGAAAAATGTATGCTTTCCTTTTGATGTAGGCAACATGTCTTACACAAACTGGGACAGGGACAGCAAAAGGCTGGAAAAAAAACATTTTACAGGTAAACAGGCTCATTGGAAAAAAATAACAACAAAAAAACAAGTCTAGCATGACATATTGAAAAAGGAGGCCAGCAGAAACTCCAAAAGAACAGAAGAGAATTAAGAAAGAAACAGTACACAGAAGAGCAAAAACATCAGGGGAATATGAATGAGTCTTCCTTAGAGGAAAGACTGGCCTGGACTTTCTTCATCCAACAAAGACCGATTAGTCTACCCGGGAAACTCGTGGTTCCATCTCTACTGTATTGCATGAGTATTACAGTGCTCCAAGGGCGCGTTCACCTCCTAAAAATTTGTGTATGCATAACCGGCAAATCAGGGCATTCTGAACAAAATATGCCCTGCTCCCCATAAAAATGAGCATTTCTTCCTTCCTGCCATCCTCCGTCCTTCAGTGAAGACTCACAACAAACCTGCTCAGTATTTACACAACCGTCTTGATCCTTCAACACTTGAGTCCCCTGGCTGGGACAAGTGTGTTGGTGAGGATGGACAACCAGACTACCATGGCCCACAGCACTGGCCTGTTCACTAATCGGTGCAACATTCACTGTCTGCAGTGGTTCTCTATGTGCTGAAGCCAATAAGTCTGCTATCAGCCTTTCTTTTGCTTTGCTTCATCCTTTCTCCTCTGAAAGGGGTGACACCAAGGTGGCTGTCAGTCATCTTGATAGCTCAAGACAGCCAATCGAGATGACACTAATATTGCTAACCCTAACCCATTATTCTCCTATCATTCTGTATAGAGGCATTCACTGGCATATACCTCTTAGCAGCCTGATTGCAATCAAAATATCAAATGCTCTTGGAAAAAAAGAAACAAATATCTGCAGCTACAGCAAGGCAGTAATATGTCTAACTAATCTGTTCAGATGGCCGAATGAATTCACTGGATGGACCACCTGTCTGTCCTGCCTACGCAACCAGAAACTACAGCTGAGTGAGCCAGTCGTGCAGAGAAGAATGGCAGAGAATGCAGCCACCCTTTCCTTTACCACAACAGCTTCCACCTGCTAAACAAAGCAACGAGAAAGATCAAACTGGAGAAGGCTCAGAACTAACAGAAGTTGGACAGTGCAAGAGGTAAAAGCAGAGTGAACATCCGTGTGGTTTGAGGGGGGTGGCTGTGGAGTTAGACTTGAATCGAGGAGGTGGGATGTCTTGGTTGGATACTTTCTAAATCTAGCTCGGTTTTGACAGTTTCTGCAGTCTTACCAACACCAGCTGAAAGAACAGTCCTCAATTTACATCTGGAAGTTTTCCAGCTGTTTCACTCACTCTGTATCCCGCACTAAGGATGAAATAAGCTGCTCCTATTGGACACTGCTATATCTGAAAACTAAGGACTTGAATTATTTGACCAGACTGTTGTGTCTACCTCTGCAAAGTAAACGAACTGTTAAAGACATTGATCAGATACTGAAGTGTTTAATGTCATGTGTTACACTGTTTTCACTCCATGTGTGTGAGGATATCAACGAGGGTTTATTTGGTTTAGTTTATCCTCGAATAGATGGCAACAGACTTTAGATACACAGATTATTATAACAAACTCAAGACAAGCAAAGTTCTGGGGAGAGAGAGTAAATACTACAAATTCTTAATGTCAAAGCCTCAATTAGCCTGAAATGCAAATGCTTTTACTCAAAGCAGGCCTCGATTTCTAATTTTTTTCAAGTACAGCATAACAGCTCAGATTTTAGACTGGAGCTTCCCTGTGTTGTGGTCTGCACCTGTTTTTCCAGTCAAAGGTTTTTATTGCATTATTATTTATTTATTTTATTAAAACCCCTACTTCCTTCATTTTTTCAATGTAACAATGTTGATCATTGATTGGCAAAGACGTTATATAAGAGTTAGATTGGCTGGTCATTAGAATGTGTGCTCCTAATACCCAAAAGAAATGTGGTATTCTTATTCAAGGTGATGAAATTCGCACCCTCGGGTATTTTGGATTTCCCGCCGGTCAGGAGGAGGGTTTGTTTTCACCCAAACAGGGTGTGGCCAGGAAGTGTTGCTCTCATCTGTACAGTATTTCAAACGTCTGTCACTGCAAAACACAGTGTGGCTGTAAAGTTAACGCCTACACGCACAGACCTGCATCGTTGCCTTACTTTGAAGACTTCACTCGTAGAGGTAGAAAATAGAGTTTTAAGGCCTTGAATTGGGTTGTTTTTATTGTGCACTGTGCTCATTCCTGAACAACCTGAGGTGATGAGAGATCAGTAGAGTTCTTTATTTCTGCCCAAAAGCTTTGCTGGGTTAAAACCACAGCTTTGCTTTCTATGAAGCTCCTTGATTATTTTTTTATTGATTTATTTTTTAGGGACAGTGCACACCAATCAACAGTTAGATTGTCAGTGAGCCAGAGTTAGCCTGATGGGCTAATTTTCGTCTACGTCCCCGGTCAAATTTTTAAGATGATCACACTGTCATTGTCTGTTCTTCACATCTATTTTTTTCATTAATATCTGTGAAGGAGATTTTCGACATGGTTTCCTACCTTACACATCTCCTGTGGCCAGTCCTCATCTTCTTTGTCCAAGTAACCAGGAATGATGAATCGAGTCCTTTTCATCCCGCTGTAGTTTGACACTTGAATGTTTTGATCGGCGTTGATCTCCTGATGGTTTTAATAGGAAATCTTTTAATCTTCAAGCTACTGTTTCCACACAATAATCATACATCCAAACTACAATGAAGACATTACTGGTTGCTGGTTCCTTCTGTTCATATTGGCCACAGTGAGATCCCTTCTTAAAGTGATTTTAATATAAGTCATGGCGGGGTAACTTAAACTGAAGTATGTATACTTGCACAGAATGAGGACGGCAGGTTTTGGTAACACAGGGTTTTCATACACATACAGCTGGTAGGACACAAACGCTCTTTGTTTACTGTGACCAACCAAAGAAAATAAAACACTCTCTTGCCTGATAGTAGCGATTCTTCTGTGTGAAGAGGAGGAAGCGGGTGCCGAGTTCTGCATGGTGCCAGGGCAGAATGGAGACTGGTCTCTGATCAGTGCCCCCCCAGGGAGGCAGGTCATCGAAGCAGCCCAGCTCATTAAAGCAGACCTCAGCCGCTGCCAACATGGAAATGTTCAACATATGTATGTATATAGAGTGAATTTCATGAAAAATACTCTTGAAGTTTAATATTTTATACTGGCAACCAAAAAACTCATCATCCTTTCCCTTTATGATGCTATGAATTTTTTTTAGCATTAAAATAACTTCTCAGATCCAGAAAGAGTGTATTCTGGCAATAGGAAAACATAAAAAGAACTGGTCACATTTCATTTTGATAGTCCATTCGTCGAAAGTCTACAAGTTATTAGTAGATATTCAGTCGTGTGTCAACAGTGTGTCAGTTAATATTCAACAAATGCCTGTTGACTGTCAGTAAGTTTTTGTTTTATTAGGTTATTAACCAGCATTCAAGTGAATCTGTACGTTGTCAAGATCTTCTAAGCTGACTATCGACTCCTTAAAAACAACCTGCCAGTTGAAAGTCAACAGTGTGTTTTCAACATGTGATCAAGAACATGACAGCCATCTATGGTTGACTATCAACAGAATACTAGTAGGTGTTTATCACTAAATATTTGTAAACATGTGTTAGGACTCAGTGGTGTAGTGGTGTCTGGAGAAGTGGGTATACTCTTCATTTGTGCCCCCAAATTTTTTAAAACAGCCCGTGCAGTAAAGGAAGAGCACCCTTTTCAAACAGTGACAGACATTTTATAAACAGTGGCATGTAAGACTACTCTTGCATATTTAGTTCATTTAAAAATGAGACAGTCGTTGGCCTATTTGCACATTGTTACTTAACTTCTGCTGCTTGACTTCAGGGAGTAAAGACGATCATTATGAAATAACATTAGCCACGACAGAGGTGCAGATTTTGCATCAATGCCGGCCCACAGTTAGACTATAGGGGGAGACAACTGGGCTACATAAAGAGGCAAAGAGGCATTTTGAGTGAACTATTCCTTATTCCTTAGTCCATCCACACATGGAAAAAATATTGCAAGCAGTCCATGGGCATGTAGTTTATTTTGTAAACAGTTTTTTTGTAAAAGCTGATTTACAACAGATAAGTTCAGAGGGGATTTAGAAGTGGGTAAACTCGATGCAGACTGAAAAATAAGTGGGTATTCTCTGTATTTCTGCGTATACCCTACACTACAACACTGGTTAGATCATCCAGATAGAGTTAAAAACAGATGAGAACAGTAGAAAGTCTATCAACAGACAGTTAGCAGAAATTTGTGATTAAGCTTTTGTAGACATGTGTAAGAACTATCCAAATAAAGTGGGAAAACAGTTTGGAACAGTAGAAAGTCTAAAATCGAACAACAGAACACATTCATGCAGTAATTAATAACAACATAAAACAGACCTATTAACCAGTCTTATCACATGAAATGTTGTGGTTTAGGCAACAAGTCCACTTGGTCAGGTTTAGGGAAAGATGGGGCGTGTCTTGTACTGAAGTGAAGTGGTTTGTAGTAATGTTAGTCTGCAGACTGCAGCTGGACCTTTCTCTGATCTGTAGACCACTAGAAATGTAAAGTCAAGTAGCAGTTAGTTGAAAGCATGATACTTGTTTGAAAAAGAGTGTTATTGATTATAAACTGACACACTGTTGACATACAACTGAATATCTACTGATAACCTGTAGTGTCAATTAAGAACTATCAAATTTAAGTGTTAAGAAAGAATTTTAACAGGTTAAATGATTTTGTAATTTATCTTTCTTGGATAAAAATGTAAGAGTAAAACTGAGCAGTTTAAGATGAATCTGTTTGGCTTCCGGCTGCATTGACTCTCTACTTAAACATCCACATTACCACTGCCACACTTTCAAGTTAACTACGATTCCTTCATTTATCATCATTTCCATGTTTTACTATAAAATACATACTTCATTTGAGCTTCAATTAAAGTATTATAGCTGCTGCGCAGCGATGGGTTGGGTCCGGGCATTTTTAGGCAATTCTGAGCAACAAGCAGAAGAAGAAGAA
>JAPQLA010000003.1:1383158-1397736 GCA_029822935.1 Naso vlamingii | reverse complement strand
GATTTATGGCAAGAAAGTCGGAAAGAAGCATAGTATCTGTCTGAACAGTGGGGGACAGTGAGGGACAGTGAGGGACATAGCACGGATACTCAAAGGGCCAAAGTTTTGCTCCAGAAAGAAGTCATGTCCTCCTGACGTCCTCATGTGACTTCACTGTTACTCCCATGATGTCATTCACAGGTTATTCGGCTGGAAAAGTATCAGACATGAACGGTAATAAATGCAAAGACAAACAAATGTGGGAGCATGCGTTAAACGGAGGAATAAAGGGACGCAGCGTGTGTTCAGTGAGGGCTCAGCCCACCTGCACCGGGCACCGTGTTCCTGTTCACACACCCCCCCCTCTGTTTACCTGGCGTCTCCCAGGACAACGCTGAGTCAAACCTGAAGTTTACAGGTTTAGAGGAAAGTCTTACAATGAGTCCATGTCATCAAAGATTTAAAAAGGCGATGAACCTCATCTCTGAAAATCAAACACGGAGTTGGAGCTGGGTTCAGCCGTCCCCGCCGCCTGTGTGGATGTTGCTGGTCTGCGTGTGTGTGTGTAGTCAGCGTTGTGGTTACGAGCTTTATACTTAGAAGCAGCAAATTTAGATTTTCAGGAGAAGGCTCGTTTGTCACTCCTCCTCACCTCTCTTTGCCCCATGAGACCGACCCCCCCCCCCCCCCGCTGTGCTTCCTGCGGTCTGTTTGCCGCCATGCCAGCCCTCTGTGTGCCAGTCACATGTGACTCCTGCTGGGGTTAAATCTGAAGCCTTACGAGGGAGGCAGGCTTCAGAGCCTGGCATGGTGTCAAACAAATACAACAACACATTGTACAACTTGGTTGAACTCTTGAACCAGACTCACTGTCACCATGTGAAGTTGTTGAAATGGCATTATTTCCCTCGGCTCTCTTTAAACATCAGCATACGCTTACATGCTCTATCAGCGGCTCTTTTTATAGAGCTGACGAGGCTGAATCCTCCTTCTGAAGCTCTTTAAGACACAGAAAGGACGACATGAATTATGATGCATTAATTTTTTAGTCAGTGACAAAGTGCCGTTTAAATTATTTAGTTTTCTGGAGGGATACATGCTCTTTTTATTAAATATTCTTATTATATTTTAATCTAGTGTACTTTTTTTGACTGATTACATAAACATGATATTTAGTGGAGAAGCTCTCGGTGACCTCTGCTGAAAACTCAGACAGAAGTTTGAATTTGAAGTTAAAGACTAGCAGGCCTGCAGAGATTTTAACCAGCAAAATATGTTTCAGATCAGCGCCTGTTCGCTCATTCAGAGGTTTGTTTTGCTGTGATTAAGCCTTTTCTAAATCAGTCATTATCAGTCACCTGTTCATCTTTGTAGGGAGGAATCAGTGAAGAAGTTTTGTCCTTCTGTCTTTACTGAAGTCCTCCAGTCTGAAGTGCAAGTCCTGTAACAACCGTCTCTGCTGCAGGAATATGCAGTATTCAAAATTCAGTTCAGTTATTCATAAAATTTATCTGACTCAACTTGTGCTCTCCTGTAAAAAAGTAAAAATAAAAAAAATAGAAAGCAGTTAACAGCTACACTCTGAGCATTAAAGACACGAGAGCTGTAAGACCTAACTGAGATATTTAAAAAGATATTTAAATATTCAGTTTTAAAAGGAAATTCAGAACAAAAGCTCTTTCATATTAGCAGTGATTGTTCTAAATGTAACATTAACATAAAAACGTCATTTTGCCCACACAGATCAATATTCTTCAGTTACCACAGTCATCTGTATCTGACATACAAAGTGAACAGTCATCAAGGTGAATTATCAAGAATTTTCTCTGAAGCTCTTCCTGACCCTCACTTCACATTTTGTCAGTCACTCTCACAAAGCGTCATAATGCTGCGTTCGAGCCGACCTGCACGCTCTGATCAGAGGTTCAGCGCCTGCAGGAATATCTGTGACATCTGACGGGTGATTCGGTGTTTTCTTCAATCATCTGCTGTCTCTTTACGGCCACAAAAACAACCTTCAAAAACACAATGCGTGTTTAATATTCGCCTCTGCTTACACAGCCCACAGTCACCAGAGACTTTAAAAGAAAACTTGCATCTGTTTTGTGTCGTGAGAATGATCGGAGCATTTAACAAAAGATTAGGAGACAGGAAAAATGGGGATTCTTCCGTCGGCCCGAGGCCATCGCTGCATCCCTGGGAAAAAAAGATGCAAGACCAAGAATAAGGTCAAATCTCCCAGTCGAGAGATTACCTCACTAAGCACACTGCCTCTGTGTTGTGGCTTTGGATTAATGAGCCTCTGATATGGATTTGTGGGTTAAAGTTGACTTGTGGGTTAGAAAGATCAGTTTTCCTCTTGCTCACAACCGCACAAATGCTGTTCCTTTCTCTGAGCAAATGATCCAACTGTTCTTGGATTTCAAACAGCTATGATGAAAATGTGACTATATTTAAACTGAAGTTTGCTTGTGAAACCGCTTGATTTGACAATTACCTCCTTTTTTTATTCAAGCTTTTCAGACAGCTCTGACCTGACCGTTGTGCGAGCGTCAGCTGACAGAGCAGCAGCTCTGTGTTCACAACAAGCTGGTCTGACAAACACAACTAACCACGATGCTTACACCTCTGTGGCAGGCTTCTTTTGACTTCTTTCAGGAACAGTAAAATTATTTGATGTGCTTCTGAATGAGGTTTTCCCTTTGGTGAGTGTAGCACAACTCAGCACAAATGTACAGCAAAAAGAAGCAACAAGAGATGAATTCAAAACACAGGCTACCTACATGTTCAGTATAATTCTAAAAAACATTGAATTATTAATTAAAATTAAAATTTAGACCATCTGAGTCTTGTTTTAAGCCATGTTACCTTTGCTGTAGATGTGTGTTGAGTTGTTTCTCTGGCTTCTAAAATCAAAGTCACTCCACAAGCGGGTCCCTGTGGCTGTTGGAACAGGTCAGTCACGGTTCTTGCCTGACAGAGTAACAGCTGTCCCTTTGTGAGTGCAGAGCCCAGGTCTAGTATCAGCGAGGTCCAGTATTTTGGTCAGAAATATGAATGTGAGCCAGTCTGGGGGAGTATATCCCCCGTGACAGTGATGGATGGATGGACAGCCTGGTGTCAATGTGGTGCTGAGAGGCCGGCTGGCTTGGCAGCGAGGGGCCTACGGGTGATGCAAGCCAGTCATTCTGTCCAGAACAAGGTGTCAGTACGCCTCCACCTACTCCCCCTCCCCCTCCAGCTACACACACACACATCAGGGGCACCACATGATTATATTTCCAAAATCAAGAGCCTTTCTCCCCCTCCCTCAATATGGCCAACAAGCCGTCACTGAGCTAACAAGCAGACGGCGGCGCTCAGCAGATCGCTGAGCCACTCTAATGCTTAAAAGGTTGGTGTGTTGATGCTGATTTCCCTCTGTGGGAATACACTCCAGTGTGAGCAAACTCCCAAACTTTGCCAAACTCAGCAGGGAATTTGAGCTGATTTGGTTCTAGAGCTGCTATGATTAATCGAAGAATCAATTAATCGATCGATAGAAAATTAAGTGCTGACTATTTTAACAATCGGTTAATCGTGTCAGTCATTTTTCAAATAAAGTAAAAAGCACTGCTGGTTTAGTGCCTTAAATGTGAGGATTTGCTGCTTTTTGTGTGTTGGGCTGTTGTTCTGACAAAAGAAGCGGTCTGAAGGCTCTGGCAAACTGAGATAAGCATTTTTATCATTTTTCTGACATTTCATGGAATAAACAATTAATCGAGTCATTGTAAAAAATAACATGGACAATGAAAATAATCGTTAGCTGCAGCCCTGTTAGGTTCCGATGTGACCCTCCTCTCCCTGCAGGGCTCAGACTATTTCATGGTGCACTTGTGGTGCTGAAGCCACCACCTCCTCCACCTCCACCTGACATGCTGCTCCGCTGCTTCCAGCTTAAATAAAGCCGAGAACACTGTCAGGATGGGGCTGCAAGTTTACTCTCAGCGCTGCGGCCCTCCTGTTCGGAAATGAACGCAAATCAGCGGCGAGATGACGGTGTCAGGTTTGCATAAAATCGGGCGCTTTGCATAAGAAGCCGTCGATGCCCCAATCTCATTAAAATAGCCAGGCTATATATCTGCTGATAATAATAAAAAATAATAATGGAAGCAAAAATCCTCTCATTTTTTTCGGGAGATTGCCGGGTCCATCTGGCAGCGCGCGCGGCAGACTGCTTGCATTTCCACGGACTGCGGGCATTAACCCAGGAATTATTCATAAACGCGTCGAGAATTAATTCCCAGGATTAAGAGTTGATTAAGATGTGTGTCACTTTGCTGTCTGAGAACTTATTAAGGGCCTCTTGGAAGAGGCGGCAGATGGAATTTCAGTCCAATGTTTGTAGATGTTAATTTCCGCCCTCCTATAACAGCCATTTGCATATGATTGAGCAGTGAGGCCGAGGCAGTCCTGCAGCCTCCGTGCAAAGACAGTCGGGAAATAATTGGCTGTGCAAGCCAACGGAAGTCCACAACAGTGATTAACACAAGCCTTTCTACATCAAGAATTTATTAGACCAAAAAATATAGTTGGCTGATCTGACTCTGTAAGTGTGGAACTGCGGAGGCCAATCTCATTTCAAGTTATTAACTTCAATTATTTAAATTAACAGAGGGCATCATTTTAACATGCCGAAGTATAGATGGTTCAATAACTGTCGATTTTATCAATAGATGAACCGATAATTTAATTATATTAGATTGTGTTACTAGATTTAAACGACTTAAACACAGAAAATAACCATCGCGATTTCTGCTTTCTGGTATCTGAATCAATATTTTTGGCTGCACAGCTCGCTCTGTTCAGTCTGCTGCGTTATAATGTGAATTAATGGCATCATGTCAAACGGCACTTCTCACCTTTAACAGCGAAGATGTTGATTTCTTATTCTGACAAACTGACGGGATCATTTTAAATTAAATAAAGATGCCAATATGTTTTTTGTTTATTCTTATTTATAGGCCTACACTGTGATGTTGATTTTTTGCCTCTCTGAAAAACAGGCCGTGGCCTTCAGACTTGCCTCTGTCGCACACGGCTGTGTGCACAATAACAAGTAAAAAAAAATATTTACAGCGTACACTGAAGAGAAATGAGAACTTTGATCAAACAAATCTGATTTTCATATGTGCTGACCGGGGAACGGCTGCAAAAGATGTTTCTCGCCGAAGACTTTCTGCAGGAAATCTAATTCCGAAAAGTCCATTTTTCATTTGTTATTAAAGAGGCTTCATAGCGTGAGAGGGAAACTGTATGACAGGCTAAATAAACGCATAATCCCTGAAATTCGTATGAGGCCTTTTTAGATTGTAAAACATAAAATGAGAAAGCCGAACATTAGTACAGCTGTGGCATCACGCGCTCCCCTAATTATTTATCATTTCCTTTAGGCCTACAAATTCCATAAATCCTGTATTTGTTATTTATGTAGAGCTTTTTATTTTGAACGAGTACGGCAGAATGTGCTTCAGCTCTAACAATGCAACAAAAACAAACAAACAAAAGAAAAAACGCTGAAAAATGAGAAATCCATCGGCTGGAGAAGACGGAGAGACACTGTGGAAAGCTTCAGAAAAACCTGCGAGCTGCCAGTGGACCTGACTTTTAATTTGTTATTTTAATTTTTATTTTAATTTTTATTTTAATTTATTATTGTTATTATTATTCGGCTATTATTATTATTATTATTATTATTATTATTATTATTATAAAAAAGGGTCTGTGTTAGGGTTGAAATCTGAAATTATTTTGTTGTTTTGTTGCAGTGTTTGAAATATGGACGCATATTTTTTATGCGTAAGTGAGACTGAAGTGGTGGCTGTGTGCTGGTGTGCGCGCGCGTGTATGCGTGGGTACAGGAGGTGGGGGTGCGGGCTGCAGCTCTGTTTTTCAGTGCGCGCGGTCTCCTGTGGCCCCGGCAGCCACCTGCCACCTATCAATTTCCTCCACATCTCCAAATATTTTTGACTTCCCAAATATTTTCACAACGTCCGCCTCCGCGCGGCCTTCGCACTTTTGGGGAAAATAAACTTAGAAAACGATAAACTCGACAAAATGCGAATAATACCACAAAACACGCGGTGTTTTGGGGCGTGTAGGCGCTGCTTCGCTCCGAAACGCTCTTTACCTTTTCCGACCCACAGGCCTGAAACACGGTCGCGAGGAGAATCTCGAGCTGCAGGACGACTTTGATAAATGATGCTCACCAAAACACAGTCTGGAGTTTTAGTAATGAAACCGATTCATTTCAGCGAGGCCAAAGCGACATGGAACCTTCAGCAGAGCGTGTTTTGCTCTTTGATTCAAGAGTTTAATATATTTTTAATAATTTCTAATTATGATGAGGCTGCATTTTGTCTGAATGGAAGATGTAATACATTGTTTTAAATAGGCCTGGTGTGCTGCTTCTCATCGGCATCATAATTTGCTCCGTGCACGCACATCCAGAAGTTAACTCCTGCTGAACTCCTGGATTTTCCTCTCTGTGTCACAAGCTACACCCACACACCTCAAACGTTCATTCTTGGTGATTTAACTCGTCAAGGAAAAATTGTTTGGTGTGGGAATTATGGAGAGCTGAAAAGTATAACTTCTGAGGAGCGTTAGGCTAATTAAGCTGCTGCTCAAACATCTGGGATAGATTTAGTCAACTTTTACGCACGAATAAAAAGGCGCTGGATGGATTCAGACGCAAGAAGAAAAAGAGTGACTAGGAAAAGAGAGAGAGGAGAGAAAAACAACAGTGCGGTTTATTTGCACTTACATCGAATCCTGGTGTGGTTAAATTAATCCGTGAAAAAGACAAAGAGCTTGGCTGCAGGTCGATGGCTGTCCTGGCTTCAGGTTTACTGGTGACATGGACAAAAAGTTCCGCGGTGCGTCAAAACTCAGAAAAAGCGTCAGTCGGTCTTTCAGTCGGCCAGTTTCCCTCTTCCTATTCTTTTTCTTCCCTCTGTGCTGTCAGACATGAAGGCTGTGGAGGAGTGAGGCTTGATCCCCTATCAGAGTATAGGGAGGGGGGTGAGGGGGAGGGGGGGTGACTTCATGCTAAATATTGTGTGTGACAGGACCACTGCAGGAAGGACGGCCCCCTACTCACTCTCTCTCTCTCTCTCCCCTCTCTCTCTCTCTCTCTCTCTCTCTCTCTCTCTCTCTCTCTCTGCATGCACATAGTGCAACCCCCCTACCCACACCCACCCACACACACACACACACACACACATCCATTGGCTCTCTTTCAGTCTACACACACTCTCCATCTCTTTCTCCCTGCAGCCTTTCACAGTGCGGCTTTTCATTTACCTGCACTGTTGTTGGATGAAATTACAAAGGTGTGCTGACTAGCTATATGGTATTAACAAAGTCTAACTTTAATTTTGATGTTTTATTGCTGTGATTTAAAAAAAATCCTTTTTGACACTCACTTTTTGACAGTCAGTGAGTTATGGCTCACACATTCATCTTCACTGGTGATTTTGAAATAAATACATTTAGCCGATGAAAAGGGGGCTCAGGAAACTAGAACATGCAAATGTGCTTGCTGCTGAAAACTGTCAGTTAAGATTTTTGAAATAATTGAAATGCTGAATGTATTTGTAATAAAAATTAAAATGAAAGTGCTGAGAGAAGTTTCAGGTTCAGTGTAATCACAGAATGAATTGGCAGTATACACTGATGTTCAAGCACAAAAACAGAAGAAGTTATCAGTGTTGTGGACTGATTGTGCAGGAAGAGTCAGCTAAACTGTAATCACTCAGGACACACGAGCTCTCAGTTAAGGACAGGGATGTGACCTTTATAGCTTTTTATTTTCTACGATTATTCACAAAAAAACTATTTTATTGGGCATTGGACTGTAACTGCAACCAAAACAAATGTGACCTACACAAAGTTCTGTCTCTGTAGACACAAACAGAGCACTAAAGCTGCTGCATCTTCACACAGTTAAGAATTTAGTTAAACTTTCTTAATAATAGCTTAGATCCAAATTTGATTTTATCCATCATGTTTTGTAGTTCAGGCGAAAGCTGTCCTTTGTTAAGAGTTAAAACTCAAGGGAAGTGGGGAAGAAGCACTAAAAGCAGTCCACTTGTCAGTCGGAGAGTAGAAGATGAAACAGTTGAGTTGAAACAGTATTAGGTAAAACAATTTTTTCACCCACAGTAGCATAACTGTGTTGGCAGCAAACATGGCTCAAACTTTGAAAAACATCACTGTCTCTTGCCTTGGCTTCTTGATGGTTGGCTTGTTTTTCTGTGGGACCCCTGAGTCAATTACCTCCTCTCCTACATCCCTTAAAAACACCCCAATAATCAGGTGACAAATATTTCATTAAAACGAGAGGAACTAGGAAGTAGAAAAAAAAACACATGTGCTGTATCATACAATAGTCACGGTAAGGGCTTTAACAAAAAAAACTCATACATGGCTTTGCCAGCTTTTTTTCCTCCAACATCGGCCTTCCTGTGTGCTCGCTTGTGATTATTTCACAGAGAATTGTTGAATGTGAGATGTTACTAAATTGAGCTACTTATCTAAACATGGTCGAATCCAACTTTTAAGAGGCCTTTGTTTAAACAATGTCTTTTGGGTATGGGCAGAAATCAGTTATATTTGAATTTGAATAATTTAGCTTGAATATGTGGACTGAAACTCAGTCTGATTAGCATGAGTTTGTGTAAAATTTGAAACTAATTACCCATAAACCTGTAACTGAAAGTTATATTATGATATATGATTCATGTTTTCTAAAACTGCATTTGATTCTCACTTGAAATTCAAATCTTTATAGCCTACTTCCACATTTCAGTCTTACATTATAAAGTTAGTTCTTTGTTTATTCAGTTTCAGTCTACCAATTGCCACCTATTTCTTATGTTTTTATTTTTGGTTTTTATGTTTGCTTTACCATTTTTCAATTTTTCATTATGCCAAATTATTGTGTTTAACACATGCTTGTCAGAGAAGCCACAGCTGGTGTAGCTTAAGCAGTTCAGTACACACTGCTGCTTCATCAGCTCTCTGTTAGCTGAAGCTTCTGTTCTGCTGGTAGCATTGGAATAATCTCAATGAAAACTTGAACTGCCTACAGCAAGTTTCATTTTCTAATGTTTGTTAACTTCTGAAGTAGTCATTGTGATATTTTTATGAAGCAACTAGTGGGAAGTACCCTATTTTTTACAGACAGCTCACCTATCGTGAAACCCACCAGCTCATAAGGTATAAAGGCATATGGTTAGCCTAATCATTGTCAGCTAGAATTAGCTTCACAGTTGTTTCACAACAGTAAGCTGGGTTGACAGCGTACTTGACTAAGCTACAACCCCTGACACAGAAGCCCAATCCCATTGCTCATTTTTACCCCTACCCCTTGCCCACTGCCCCTTACCAGAATGCTTGTTACACGGGGCCACCTGGGAAGTCGTCCTTGGAAACTGGAGGATGGCAGGTACTTTCAAAAATACTGAGTCGAATCATTTGTCTATATCACATTCAGTCATAAGCTAGCTTAAACTTAAACTAATGTAATTGCGGGGTAGTATCAGCAGAGCCAGTTGGTAAATTAAACCTGTTTTGCCTTAAGGAATGGCTGTCGGCAGTTTCCTTAAGGTGGCCTCATGTAATTTCTTTCTTTCTTTTCAAACATTATGTTTCTGTTCTCAAATTGGTCTACTTCAACATCTATATCAGAATGCTTTGCTGAGCTGTTGTTCTCAGCTCAGCATTCAATAAAATCTCCCCCATGAAACGTGTGCAAAAACTAAGTACTCAAGGCTTGAGTACCCCACTCTGGACACTGGATATCAGACTTCCTCACAAACAGACCGCAGACAGTTCAGACTGATGGTGGTACCCCCAAATTCTGGTTAACTGCTCAACACTGGAGCAACCCAGGGTTGTGTCCTTAGCCCCTTCTGTTTGCTTTGTTCTCCTATGGCTTGGTTACAACCCCTGACATAGAGGCCCAGTCCCATTTCTTATTTTCACCCCTACCCCTTGCCTCTTGCCCCTTGCCCCTTGCCCCTTAGGACTGAGTTACAAGAGGTAGTGGTTGAAATCTACCCTTATGAAATGGGACAACCCTTAAAAAATGTGATACATCATCAGTAGTCTCCGATGGTTTTCACATAAGCAGACACATGTTTTTGCCAGAGCTGTAGCCTGCAACATGACTTTATGCACCTCCAGATGATGTTATGAACACAGACAGGAGGTTGTTAAGGTTTTCAATGTGTGCAGGACCTCCACAAATGATACAGTGCAGAAATCAGTATTATTTCTGCCGTAGTTAATAAAATGGCGAACTCCCCTTTCTCCTGATGTCCCCACTATGGCTGTGTGTGGAAACAGAGCAGTGCAACACAACTTTATACTCTGCAGGATGATGTTATGAACCAAAAAAAGATGCTGTTAAGTTTCTCAATGTGTCTGAGACCTCCACAACTGATACAGTGCAGCAATAATGGTTATACTCGTAGTTAACAACAGAAAATTGAAAGTCTCTCCCTCCTCTGAGTGGGCAGTGTATATTCCCGTCACTCATGCAAATAATAAACCTGAACACAAATTATGATCTAGTGGCATACACAATGGTTGTTGTAATTTTTAAATCTTTATTAATGGATAAAATACTTGATTTGTGAGTTTCTTTGATCGCCTTTGTTGCTCCCGCAGCAATCTTGCAGGTGATTCATGCAGCAAATCTCAAACCCCTCTGTTTAAAGTGTGTCCCTTGAAAATCTTTGTTGAAGGGCCATTTAGCCTGAACACTTCACCCTGTCCCTCCATCTTAACAAGAATCAGGATACCCTTACACCTAAACATGAATGTGCAAAACAGAGGGGTAGGCCTAAGTGGTAGGGGCAAGTGGCAAAATGGGATTGGAGAGACAATCCATTGTGAAGCTGTGTTGTTAAGTTTGTGGACAACAAGGAAACTGAGCAAATGTTACTGAAAGTAACACGCATATGAGGCAGTCATAGCAGCTTAAAACATAAACTGGGAGTCACATGGCAAAGGAAAAGGGAAGGACAGTAATACTTCAGTACAATCACTACGTAATATAGGTGTTTTCATCATTGCTTTATGTTATGGATTTGCAAAAAAAACTGGCCCCAAAAAAACAAAAAGCCATTTATAATTGTACACAGAAAACTGATGAAGCAACAAAGGCAATGGAAACACTAAGAAAATACAAAAAAATCAATAAAATAACAAACCAAGGACCCAAGGAACAGGAGGACCAGGAGGGGCTGACATGGGACTGTGGAGCCAAAACAAAACCAGGGATGTGAAACAGATGAACTGACGGAAAGGAAACACAGATGCCATGTTCCCTTACTCTTACAACATGCCTTCACTCACTTTGGCACTTGCCCTAGGGGGAATCCCTGCTGCCATGTTAAGTGCCATTTCACTACCCAGTAAAACTCAAGTGAACTCAATTGAGAGCGACCCTCCAAGAGCAAAGGGAGTGAGTGAACTCCAATGTTCACTTGGGATACACAACCAGAACGCATCTTGAGTGTGTGTCATTTCCCGTCCTGAATATATTAATCTGGCGATGACATAATGCAAGCATTCATTTAAAGCAGTGTCTCTTCCTTAACATGTTTTGGCGGGTTACACGAAGTAACTGCAATTTACTTTACAGTAAAAGACACTGCAGATGTGAGATCCACAGCTATGGAGCATGGTAAAATAACCCAATAATGTTGGCTGACATTTACTATGGACTTATTTTGAAGTGACACGCATCCGCTTTCTCCAAAGAGCCAGTCCATCCCATTGTTGAATTTAAAGACCCTGGTGTGTTAAACTCAGGCCCTTAAAAGAGTCACTCGAGTGACGGATGGTGTTACATATGCTGTGTTCAAGACACCTTGGAACTTGAAAGTTTCAACTCGGAGATTCCGACTTCCGACATCATTGCACTCACACTGTAAATCAACTCGGTGGGGGGAATACATGGATGCCCGAAGGAAGATAAGTTTGGTGTGGCTCATTGCCAAATATGAAAAATACATTCAGGAACAATTTACCCTTCTTATTGATGCATATGAAGAAGAGAGAAGATGCCTTAGGTAAGATAAGATAGATAGACAACCCTTTACTGACCCCCAACAGGGAAATTCAGTTGTTGAAGCAGCACAAGAAGTACAGCTAAGTGGAAAGTAAAAGTGATTATATAAGAGAGAACCGAAAAATACAAAAAAACGTCAACAAACACCTTTATAATATCTTCATTCTTACCATTAACAACGAAGGCCGCCATGTTTTATGTTGCTTTGATGTCAGGTTGGAAATGCCAGAGCTCTGAAATGATATCCGAATTTCCAACCTGGAATTCCGAGTTGGACAACCGTTCAAATCATTTTTAACAACTCGGAGCTCGTTTTTTTCCAAGTTCTGAGGTGTCTTGAATGCAGCAATAATATTAAGGGCCGAGGGAAATTGAGCAGGTGCTGGTAATAAAACTACATTGAGAGTAATCAGATACAGGTGGGGTAATCAACACAGGTGAAACACATCAGGGTGAGTAACCTGTAGTCTTCAGAGACAAAGTCAAAGGGCAAGACTGGCCTGTAACCTACTTGGAGGCTGCCAAACCTGCAGTGCTAGACTTTGCAGAGCAACACTAAAAAGGACTTAGCAACATTACTGGGCTTAACATAGCATAGCATAGTTTAGCATGGCTTAGTGCGGGACGGGTCAACTTCTGCAATTGTTGCAACTATTAATTGAATGTGATCACTCAAGCCCAGTTCAGATCAATGATTCGTGACATAAGATGGTTTTAAAACACTGCGGAGAAAATTGCAGCAGTGTGAACTGATTAGTTGTCTCTGAGGATTCAACTTGTCAAGTCACCAAGTCCAGTTTTAGAACGTAATGACATAGCTATTGAATGGGGAATAAACAGGCAAAAATTCCCACTATCACTAACGTTAATGCTGTTATTTACATTATCTATCTCCAAGGAGGGCTACTGGTAAACAAACAGACCAAATAACAATCTAGCTAACTTTAATGCAATGTATCCAAACACTGGGGTATCCAAACAAACACAATTTGCAAATAGATCCAGCTAATTACTGAAATGCAGAAGTACTGGGGTGTGTCAAACAAATACAGCAAACACAGTCAGAAAAAAATAAAAACAAAAATCCAGCAGTAGGGTGGCTTAGTGGTTTGCACTGTTGCCTCACAGCAAGAAGGTCCTGGGCTCAAATCCAGGTCTGCTCGTCTAACATCGAAAGGGTCCTGGGTTCAATACCAGGGGTAGAACTTTTCTGTGTGGAGTTTGCACCTTCTTCCCATGTCTGCGTGGGTTCTCTGCTAGTGCCCCACAGCCCAAAGACATGCAGGTTAACTGGTGACTCTAAATTGCCTGTAGGCGTGAATGTGAGTGTGAATGGTCGTTTGTCTCTAAATGTTAGCCCTAGGATGAACTGGCGACTTGTCCAGGGTGAACTGCACCCTCACCCAATGTTAGCTAGGATTTGCTCCCGCTACCACCACCACCACCTTGAGGTCAGTGAGTCATTTTTTTGTGCCTTAGTAGTCGGCAGAATTTTCAATCCACCTGCCAAATTTGGTGAGCTCACGATTTTTGCTGCACAAACACTAACTGAAAAGAAAAAGGGAAAAATTAACAACACAAAAAGAGGCGTCGGCAGTAAACAACACTGATTGGATCTCATGATATTACTCTCCATTTCAAGTTTATTTGAAACAAGCCAATTCAGTTTCAATTTATGTTATTCAGATTACTTTTTTCTTCTTTTTTTTTTAAGATATTTTTTGGGGCTTTTGTGCCTTTATATACAGGATAGCTGAAGAGTGGACAGGAAACGGGAGAGGGGGGGGAATGACATGCAGCAAATGGCCACAGGTGGAATCGAACCCGGGTCCGCTATAAAAATAAAGGATTCAAATTTAGTTTCTAATGACACATATTTCTGCCCATATTTGGGCCCCTACTGACCCAACTACCTTCAACCCTCTTTACAATGTCATCAGCCTCGGTTGTACTTTGCATTCAGTTAGTTTTCTAGGTAGTTAATGGGTTAAGTTAGTGCCTAACTTAAGAGAAGGAAGCTTGTGATCCGAAGGTCACTGGTTCAAACTCCCAACCAGCAGGATTAATGTGGGTGGTGAAAAGAAAGGGAACAACCTCTGAGGGCCCTTGAGCAAGGCCCCTAACCCCAATCGCTCCAATGGAGCTGTGCAGTGGCTGCAGATAAGCCTGTTGCTGTACTGGGCAGCCTCCAGGTGTGAATGTGTAACTGTGTGAGTGTGATCAAGGTGTCACTGAAAAAGCCCATTCGCTCTGAGCAGATCCCTCCCTGAATAAATAAAGGTTAAAAAATAATAATAAAGGTGAGGTGATACTCACTGCTCGTCAGGGATGGGCTCAGTGCAGAGACCAGATTTTACTGTACGCTTTATGTGTAAACCAAGTACCTTTACTTCTTTATGAAGAATATATATATATATATATATATATATATATATATATATATATATATATATATATATATATATATATATATAT
>JAPQLA010000003.1:1347365-1361030 GCA_029822935.1 Naso vlamingii | reverse complement strand
CACGCACACACACACATGCGCATTCACACTCATGTAAAGTCTCTTAACACACACAGCTGCTTGTTATTTCATGCCCCATAAGGGTGCTGTGACCACGGACATTGTAATACACATATCCAATTAGCTAAGCATTGCATTGCCCATCGGTCTCAAGCTGAGATTCTCACAGATACATACATGCTCTCTTGTACTGCACATAGAATTTATTTATCTTTTGTTAGTCTCACCAAGTAGTTATGTTTTTATTTTAAACAGAACTCCGCTCACGTAGAATATCAGATAAATTTATCAAAGCAGACTGAAGTTTTTATATAACTAAACAGACAAAACTCATTTTGATTGAGGTTGTCCCCAAGTGCATTTATTTTTGGAGTGAGAGTACTGTTGGTGGATTACTACACCTTATACCAATGATCTGGGTGAATACTCAAGCCTGATTGGTTGCAGGGTGTCTGTTCAAAAGTAATATACACCTATGAAGAAGTTCTAGTCAAATTGTCTCTTCGCCATTCCAAATTAAAGCATGGGCTCAGCCTGTGTCTGTGTTAGCACTGTAAGTTAGGCTAAAAATGAAGCTGTTACAGGACAGCAGTATTGCTGACTGATGAATTGGCCTCTGACTAATTGATATCGGCGTAAAGAATTTGCCGATAGACCCGTATATCTTAAGAGCTTTTTAAGGCTACAGCTGTTGTATCTTTAATGTCCACAGTTACAATAGTAGCACATGTGTAGTATTGTTACGACACCAAAATGTTTGTTTTGATACTGATACCAATATAAATTTGATACTATTCAATACTCTCCGAAACTTTGAAAAAAAAAAAAGGAGGTAAACACCCTTAAATGTCGTTGTTCCTAGAACATATATTGATAAGACTGGTAAGATATAGCATATCATAATCTAGAACTAGGTCATGTCATATTATAGGCTAATATTAAACAAAAAGAAAATAAGGTTCCAATGCTGTCCGTTCACAAGGTTTTGTTTGTGGCAACGTTATCGCTGACAGGGTTGTGCTCCAATAGCAAAGCATTCACATAAAAATACCAAACAGTCGGTACCTTGTTTGTTTTGTTTTGTTTTGTTTTGTTTTTTTTTCAAAAAAGCAATATGGTACCTTCTTGAGTATGTAGTACCTTGGTACTTTTTCAATACTGGTGTACCAGACAAGACTACATGTGTTGGTATTGTCTGTTGTAACATAGATTGTAACTACACAGAAGTTTTTTTGTTTGTTTGTTTGTTTTTTAAATACTGTGTTGATGCTTCTTGCCTTATTTAACCAGCAGGCAGACCATTGGATACCCTGCCTCTGCTAAGCAGGTGTGGTCTTGGTTAGTACTTGGATGGCAGACCTCTTGCGAGAAGTGGTCTTGGTGCTGGTCAGTCTTTCCTCTGGCCAAAAAATCTATCCATTGTCCCAGTGCAGTGACGGGGACACTGGGCTGCAGGAGATGCCGTCCTTCAGACAATAAACCGACGTACCAATAAACCGCTCTTTGTGGTCCTTAAAGATCCCATGGCACTTGTTGCAAAAAGTCGGGGGCTCCCAGGTGTCCAGGCTAAATCCCCAACCTGGCACAAGAATTTTTGTTCTTTTGGTCGTCAGTCAGCATTTAGTAGCATGACTGCCAGCGGCTATGGTAAAGCGAGAACAGAAAGTTGTTTTTGATTTCTTATTCAGTTTTTACTTATTGACTAAAATTGTAACACACATAGCCGTAGTTTTTGCGGTCATAGGTAACCTTTTTAGTTAATTTTTTGGAATTGGAAAAGATTTTCAAATATTTTTGTTTATGAAACAAAAAGTAAAAGTATGTATCCTCATTTATTGAATATGGAAAGGGTGATACTTGATTTTATCTGTAAAGTCACTTGACAAACTCTTCACAACATCCGTTCCGTTGACATCCCCCTCGTGTTTGAGCTTGGAAGAGGACACTGACACAAGCCACTTGCCTCTGAGTGGAAACCCAGAATTAAAAAAAGCTGTCCTATTTCTGGGCTGCAGCTGGGGGGGTGAGTGTGTGCTGTAAAGATGACATGGGTCAAAAATTTCTTGTCAAGAGATGGTGTGAGGATGACTGGCGGTTAGAGGAGGACAGCCGTGCTGGTGGGTATGTGCAAAGGGTGCGGGGAGATTAAACAACTGGCTACATTTCGCAGCACAAATATTGAATCAAAAAGAGGTGACACATGCAGCAGGAGTGCTTAAACCTGTTGACGCACCCCTTCTTAAATAGAGTGGGATCAACGCCACTGATAACAAATTTTAACAAAAGCTGCCCTGCTGACAGGGGAGGGAGCCAAGCAGGCCGGTGTGGGCCAGCGCAGCTGACGACGAGACATGCTAACAACCTGGGACAACAAGAAGGTGTTGATTGCCCTGAAAGCAAAATAGACCAGCAGATATGTACGACCATGTTCACTCTATGCTCTCTGACCCACTTTGTTCACAGCTTTGGACTGCACAAAGGTGTAGAGAACTGAGGTTGAATATTTTCTATTTGGAATATGCATTGCTTTGTAATGAATTAATTTCTGCGCTTCATAAGATGTCATTTATGAAGTTTTTTGTTTTTTTTTAATATGAAATAGGGACAGTGCGCTGCACATGAATTTAAACATGTAAATATGCCAGATTGTAGCCGGGGGCTACTTTACATCTTTTGTCCCCAGGCGGGCAGTTGTCACAGATCAAACAAAATCATAAACATACATGAACATGACAACCACGAAAATATACAACCAAGCTGACGGAGACAAAACCGTGACAGTACAAAATGTGTGTATGCGGTGAGACAAACCAGGAATCGGGGAGACCTTCAGTTTCAAAGTGCTTTAGGTGCCAAGTGTCAAAGCGACTGGTACCAAAGTGTTTGGTGATAAAGTGCAAAGTGTTTGTTATTGCACATAAATATGTAAAATGGTGAAGTAGATTAAACAGATACATTACAGAGTTAAAGTGATTGCAGTTCTGGTTATCCTTCAGCCGGTGTTTAAGATGGGTTTTGAAAGTGGTAAGTGCAGGACGTTCCCTTACAGTACATCGTATGCTATTCCTGATTTTCAGCCCATGACTCACAGGGCTGTTTGTCCAAATGAGGTGTGCCTGAAAGGCCATCGTGGCGGTGCTGCAGACCGACTTCTGCTGAAGAATTCTCTTAAAGAGGGGTTGTGCGAGTGTATGCAGGATCTTATACATGGATCGTGCAAATTTGAAGTTCATTAAGTTTTCAAAACTCAGTAGGTTGTGTTTCTCAAGGATTTTGCCGTGATGATAAGGGGAGGGTAAATACAAAAATATGTGACTTCTTTTTTTGCCCTAAATCACAAAGTTTCCGTAAAGGCTCCTACACACCAAACTGACAAGTAGCAAAATGCAATGAAGATCAGTTGCTGCATTGTGCTATGTCCGCCATTGTTGGGCCAACAAGTAGCAGTGTTCACATTGCAAAAACGACAGCTGGCGACCAACAGGTTCGTACGTGCTGTGCCTGTGCCAAGGCAAATCCCTCTTCACAGATAAACAGATGTTATGATGAAGCAGGAGGAGCCTTAAGGCACACCGCCCAAACCTTGGTAATTACACAGCTGAAAACTTACCCTACCGCTGTAGTATATGAGCCCCACAGGAAGTCCAAAGGGAAGATACTGATAACATGGGAAGAGTAAACAACAGCAGTGATTGAGCTTTATGTCCAGAAGAAACTGGAATTCCCAATATTTGAACCATTGCCTCTTTCGCCCCTTTTTCTTTAATATAAAGCAGCATAAGTTGGTAACATCAAGTCATGTCAAACTTTATTATCTCCATAGGAGGTATTTGGTTGCAGCCAGGTGAAAGGGAAAACAATAATTCAGGCAAACAATAATGACAATAATACAAACAGACATTATAAATGCTTGGAGCTGAAGATGAGCTTGATGTCTGCAGTTACTTAATTATTGCTCTGGCTTAATTTTCATAGCATTTGTGAAACGTTTTATTCCTAATTGTCAGTGCAAGTTGTTATTTTGCTGAGAAAATAGACTCAATGAGGTAATACATTACACATTGAATTCATCAGAAATTTTAATGAATGCTGGGTTTAAAATGACTACAAGGAACTTCCAGTTTTTGTTGATTCTAGCGCCCCCTTCGGACAACAGTGGTAATGACACTGTCATGAAGATCTTTGCTGGTGCATGCCAAGCAGGCAGAACTCAGCATAGATCCGGCAACACGTGCATTTGTTTTGGAAGTGAGTGAAAGAGAGACGGCAGGATGGATGGTGATGAGGTAATGTGTTTATATGTGACTGAGAAATAGGTTATAAGCCAGTTGTATGGCAGTAATGTCCCCGAGACCTGTTAGCTCTATTTTCTGTTGGCTAACGTCACACAGCCATTTGCATTAACGCCACATGCTGAGGTGCAAACCAACAGCCGTAGGCAGGGAATATAATTACGTTATTATCATTGCACAGAACAGAGAAATAAAAAAAAAAAGAAAAAAAGTTGTGTCTGAGTTTGCGGGGACTCAGACCCGATCACGGGCATTAATAGTAACTTCATAAACGTAGCAGTCTTTACACTGAGGGAAATTTATAATCACAGGAAATTTACAATCATCAGAGACTGTTTTATAAAATACGTGTTGTACGTGAACATGTGTTGATTTAGTGGTCTGTATGTTTTGTGATTAGCATGAGCTGTGTTCATAAGATGCTGATGAACTCTTACAACCACATGTGATTTAGTGTCGCACAACTTGTACTGACAACACTCATGTTTGAAAAAAAGAATTTGGTAAGTTACTTTTGCTCCTTGTGACATCTGTGCATATTTGTAAAAAGTGAGCCAACACAAACATAGACTATGGTTACTGACAGTACTTAACATTTACGTCAATATTAAAATTTTGCTTTTAATGGGAAGCAAATAAACTGTAAAAAATCAAAAGTGATCACATTAAAGTGAGAAGTTACAAATACAGCAAGCACACGTTAACAAATGCAAGTGTTTTGTTTTTTTTCCTCCTATGGATTTCCTCATAGGTGGTAATGTAGCAGTTGGTGATATTTATCCCTAGATTTGTCTGTGTAATCCCTGTCAAAGAGGAGCAGCCTCCCAGTCTGATCAGTGCAGCTAGCAGCCATCCTAGAAATGCAACCATGTCTGTGTTGGTTCAAATTGTAAAAATTCTTGCTAAACTGGAGATAGCTGAGCAAACTGTGAGTGATGAAAGGTGAATAAACGTATGACTTGAGAGGACTGGCGCTGTGGTAGTGCGGTCTTATGGTAGGGCCAACGGGCGAAGTACACCTGAGGTGTGGTTGGTGTTGTGGGGTGGTAGGGGGTCAGACAGAGGGGTCAAGGGGAAATGAACTTGTGAACTAACGGGCATCAGTGTTACTGTTGAAGTCAAGTATAGGTCAAACTAATCCAGGGCTTAAAGCACAGATTCCCCTAAACTCAACACCACTGATGTACAGTACTGGTCTAAGCTTTACGCTGTGTGCGCTCTGAGAAAACAGGGTACACAATGTAACTTATGTACTTTGTCTAACAGGGGCTGAAACATTTTAAGTACTGGATACCACCCAGCTGCTTCATTAAACCATCTGCATGACACCCTGTATGTCAGTAAATGTGTTGCAAGTAATTTATTGACAGAATTAAGAAAGCGAGTGTTATTTGATGCTGCACCGTTGAAGTAACTGGATTGTGCTGCAGCTGGGACAATAAAATAAAACCTCCCAGCGGGGTCCGGGGGCACGGTCCTCCAGAGGAAAATTTTGAACATTTGAAAGTGAAATGCATCCATCTGGTGCGCTTTGAGAGCAGTATCAAGAGGCTAAATGCCATCAACTGTTAAATGTTATCAACTTAGTGCTCCTGTAAACACTTTTTTTTGTTTTCATTTATATCGTTACAAATAAGTTGCCAAACATTTCTCAATGAACATGAATAATGACTTTATTTATTTATTTAGTTTTCAAAAAGTGTCAATCATTTGCTGGTTCCTGCATATTTAATGCCTTTCTTCGTCATTTATGACCGTAAATAAAGACTCTTTGGGTTTTGGACAAAAGAAGCACGTTGAAGACGTGACTTTGGGCTCTGGCCAGTAGTGCTGAACGTTTTTTACAATTTTTAAACATTACACAGACTAAAAGATTATTAGCCACCCCTGTTGATAATCAGTTTACAGCATCCTTGGCATATTTTGACGCGACGTTACTACTGTACCATGATAATAAATACATTAAAAAAAACAACATAAAAAACTATGGCACCTTTATGTCCTTACTGATCACCTTAGACTCGAGACTGTCGGGTGCAACATTGCTGGCGCTCGTTAAACGCGATGCAGCAGTTTCCTCCTGCTTTAACCACGGTGATGTGCCAGCCAGCTGAGTTTGACCAAGGGGATTCATGTTAGACAGACCGGCGCGCTCAGATGGGCACCAGTACTTCAACAAAATTGGCCCCATGGCATGAAACTGACAACTGCATGGGCTGAAAACTGCTGCAGCAGTGACGCTTGCGCTGTTAGGTAGGGTCGGTACTAGTTATAGTGTAAAAAACACACAAGATTCAAATCTGCTTCATCTTAGCTGATACTGATCCATGAACACATGCGTGGACAGACCCCTCGTGCCCCGGGGTTCAGGACTGTCTTGGGACATCTTTAAAATATATTGAACATTTTCCATCCGCGTCTTTTGCAGTGATTGGGGATAGGAGCGTCTCTAGGCCAGTGGGTGTGGCCGTTATGCTGAAATTGTCGGACCGCCCACAGCTGCTGGGGCGACCCCTTCGAAGCCTTTTCATCTAGGTACTCAGATTTTTTTTTAATGCAGGACCAAATACTTTTCCATCCTCCTCAGCTGTAATTTCTCTCTAGTGCTAATTTGCAAATCAATAAATGTTGCCATGCTAACATAAAAAAACTAATCACTACTGTTTCCACTTTACTAGGATTGTTTAAGATTGATGAATATATTAAAAAAATGTTTTGTACCTCAGCTTTTAGTACACTTTACCCTTTGGTTTTCAGGACAAAGAGTATTACAGCAACACAGAGTTTGAAGAGGAACTTTTTTCTGTGTTCGACTTGAGACTGTTACACACTGCTGAACTGCCTGTGAACCTGTGATATCCAGCTGTATCTGAATATATTCGGTTAAATCAGATGTGATTGATTGTTCTGTTATCTTTTATCACCGGATCAGTGATTGAGCAGAAATGTTGCCTCTTGCTGGTTCTTTCAGAAGAATTTAGAGGATTAAGTAAAGGTGAGAATACAGTGTGTATACGGTAAACATTTATACTACATCCCCGTACTGTTGTTTACAGAGAGGTTGTGTTTAGCCATACGGACGGTATTTGTCACTTGCACCCACAGACATACTACCCGTGCCATTTTCTTTAAAGGTGACAAAAGGGATAACCAATTGTTTTTCTGTTTATCAGAGGTGACATGACCAGTGGCGCAAGGGGGCGAGGAGGCCCTGTGTTGCCATAGCTAAATATACATCCCTGACAGCTCCATAATAGGTTCCAGGAAGTTCAGTCGAAAATAAAAACAAAGCAACATTTCTAGCTGATTGGCTTTGAAAGGCCGTTTTTTCTTGCTGAATGGGAAAAATGTGGACTTCAGCATTCCATGGCCGTGATGCCAGTCGGATTGGATAGGCGCAGCCTTGCGTGTGCAGAACGAGCTTGGTGTGAGGGAGACACACTGCACTGCAGAAACCAACTTTATGGGAAAGAATTTGTCTACATGATAGGAAGAGCCAATAGCAAACAAAATGTTTTGAGTTGTGCACATTTATCAGTCTTGTGTTAGTGCTTTACATTTTTTTGAATTTTGCGAGTGAGTGTCGGCATTTATATTTTTAAGCCATAACAGTATCGTTTTCATGTACTGTGTTGACAGTGGCACCTTTTCACTTTATTTTATAGTGGAAGCCAATGTCACTAAAAACCATAGACTCACAGCTTTTTTCACATTTTTACTCTCAAGTTTTTTTTTCACTTAATACATTTTGCATTTCCACACAGTGTATGGCTTGATTTTTGAAAAGTGATGTTTGCAGTAGCGACGACATTAAGCTTCTCTTTCTCGTCGAGTAAGGCTGCAGGCAGAAGGTAAATGAGACAAATGAAGACACATTAAAGCCTGCTGAACATCTGAGCTCTTCGACATTGGTTTGTGAGAGCAGGCCACAGGACAGTGTGTTTACAAACACCTTCGTCTCTGTCACTTTCAGCACCAAATTTTGTCATGAATTCATAAAGATAATGCACTCCCTGGACTCCATCCCATTTGCTCAGCTGTCTGACATTACCCGACAGTATCTTTTGAGGAGCCACTTACTGCAGCATGGTTTAGAATTACTGCACTCTTGGCAAACAGCCTCAGTATTAGACTCCAAAACTCCTTTAGTAAATTATGTTTATTTTCCATTTTTTTTCTATTTTTTTTGCCTCTCAAGTTTAGTTAAATTATGTGCTGAGAGATGTTTTATGACAAACAGCAAGCCCCAGGGAAGTGCACTATATACATCAGTGGAAGTGAGCTGCCATGTGAACGGCAGTGAAGTGGCTCATTTTTCTCTCCTCTTCAAGCACTCAGCCCCCTCCTCGAGTTGACACGCTAAGAGAAACTGGGAAACTTGGATCTCATGAAGGCAGAAGAGAAGGCTACAGTGCTAGAAAGCTTGTTCCAAAGAGATTCACTGCTTTTATTATATTGGTTAATTTGTGAGGGTATCATATTAATTTTTTTGCTTAAAGAACAAATGCCACTCCAAAGGAAAACATTAAAACAAAACTACCCCCTCCCCCTTCCTTGCTGACGCCTTCTTCATGTTTAGGTGAAGAGGTATTATAAGAGTTGGACTGCTGGGGGGGGGCGGAGTCTAAAATCCTGCCCTGTTGCCACTGAGTTTTCCCTAAACCTGTTCCCAGTATGGCAGACATGCAGGCCCACAGGGGAGCCATTTTTGACAGTTGTCGCCTTGGTCTGCTAAGCCAGTCCAGGACATCTCCAACCACTCTGAGCGAGGCAATTTAGTGCCCCAGTGGGGATAAACCCAACAGGCTTTAATGTTTCCCCACCATGGAGCTCATGTGGCATCAGTGGTTAGAAATGTCCAGTACGACTCTGTTGTTTAAAGTCACCACGTGTCACCATGGAGAGGGAAACCTGCTGCATATAGGACACCAAGGCCTTTACACGCATGTCTTTTGGGAGAAAGCTGTTTTGAAATCCGTATTTAACAGACCAGCATCATTCTCCTAATTATAATTATTGGGGGTCAAGCAGTGTGGCTTGCTGAAGGAACCATGTTTTTCTTGTTCCATTTTTTTAATCTTCTCTCCTCTTCTCTGTTTCTTCTATTCTTCTGTTCTTTTCTCTGTTACGTGTTTGAAGAGCAAAAAACGTTAGCGTCGCCACAGCGTTCGCAGGCACTCCGCTGGCCAGTTTACACAACCGGAAAGAAGGTTGTCATTTCAAAAGATTCCACTCTGGAACCCGGTTTCAAACGATTGCGGTTTCAGGGGCGCCATCACGCCGTTGTCACGTAAAAGGAAAGCTGAACTGCAACAAAAGTGTTTTGTTTGATACAAAAACTTGCGCTGTGTAAACTGCCCCAAAGAAAAAAGATTTCCTATTTATTATTGCTACATAAACATTATCTTGGATATTTAATCTCACCAGTTTAGTAAATAATTTGCAATAAGATAAAGACATTAATCTGCATTTTCACTATTGCCAGTCCACAAGAGAGATCTCGGGGCCTGTGTGCAGGGGGCGGAGTCAGCTCTCTTACACGCTGCAGCACCGGGCAGCACGCAGACAAACACACAAAGAGACCCTGCTCTTAATAACAAGGATGGAGAGAACTAAACGTAGAACAAGTAGAACAAGTCTTTTGCATGCAAGGGCGTAAATGACAATGTGTCGAAGCATCCAGCGAGAGTGCATCACGTAAAGGTGGGGAGATGCACAGGTTTCAGCAGACTTGTGTAAGTTGTCTCTTGTTGCCCCATCCACGACTCAGGTATGTTATGTCGGGTTCTCCAACTTTTCAGCCCACGACCCCTAAAATAACGGTGTCAGAGGCTGGGGACCCCCATCTACCCTGGAGGTGGGATATAACGTTGTGCACAGCTGCACACTCGAACTATTACGCCTGTGCCAACATTGAAACTTTTGTGTGTTTGTCAAAAAAAGTTACAAAAATTACATCTCCTGAATTGTAAATTGTTTTCATTACTGCAACCTGTGATGAATTCTGATGTCCTTCATCCTTTATTTTTCAGAATATGCTAAATTAATTATGGTCTACTTTATGTTTCCATACATTCTCCATCAAATTCTTACAAACAGACTATTTGTAGATACTACAGCTAGATATTTCACCTTTTCGAGTGGCGGAGCTGCACTGCTTGTCAGCTTGCTCAGCGTTGGTGAGTTCTGCTCCTCCTCGACTCCTTTCTAATCACAGACAGAAAACCACAAACTTTGCCTGTTCCTATTTTTGGAGCTTACAGGTTAATTATTTATTGTGAAAATTTCAATGAGGTGGATCATAAATTTAGCAAAATAAAATGTTAAAAATAGACCGAAATATTTGCTCCGATAAATTAGCTGATAATTGATGAAATCGCCCAGTCGTCCAACCCAGTTTCGGGACAGCGTAAGAGAGTGCAATGAAGCTCACCATTTTACAAAATCACTATAATTTATTAATCTGATCACCAGCAAAGGATTTTATCATGGTGTCACATTGCCGGTAATTCCCTTTTGTTTACTTAAATGCAATACTAAAAATAGACTGTTGACTGATAGAATTTTATTAATTATCAGAATGGAATTTTTTTTTATTAAACTTGTAACGTTCCCACGTTTACTTGCTGCGTTGAAGTTTATATTAGTTTTTTATCTGTAAGAGCTCTGCCAGAGTATTGATGACTTGTGGCTTTAGGCTGGTAACACAGTGAACCTGAAGGCTGACAGCTCTGTCCCCTCAGTGTCAGATATTTTTGTCTGGGTGTTTAAGCTGTGAAGAGCAAAGAGTGAGGTGTTTTGTGTAGGAAAGGCTTTTTATTTATGTTTGTGCTGTGGAATGGCTAAACAGCAGGTAGTCCTGGAGATGAATCATGGGCTGGGCTGTTTGTTTGGTAGTGATCAGCATGCAAAACTAGCTCAGTAATTGGCTTTTGCTTGGTTTGGGAGCTGGCGGACGAGCTGCTGGTCAGGGAAACACCCTCTGCTGTGTTGTCCCCTCAAACCGCTCACCCCTCTAGCTCAGGGTAAACTGAAACAGCCAAGATTAGTATTAATCCCTCCTAATGCCGTGGCTCATAATATAGTCATTAGGTGACTTGAGACTAAGCCATCCCACCTAACTGCTGCGATTTATTAAACACACACAGAGGATTTGCTTTCAATGCTGGGTGGGTATAAAGCGAGCATCACGTCTAAATACGCTGGTATCAGCCTATTAATACTGATGAGATGTGGTGTGAATGGTTACATTCAAATGAGGGGTTCACACACTGAGGCAGGGATAACATGAGATGACTGGGCTCTCCACTGAATCACACTGTGCTGCACTTTGTCCAAAGCTCTAAGGAATTACAACCAATTCACATGTTTATCGGTAATAAAGAACGTTCCAAAATAATTGTTTATAAAACAGTGTTTCTAAAAGAACCAGATTTTAATTGTGGCTGTGGGTGTCCAGGGTGGAGGGTGGGGTGGGCAAATCCAAATTACAAAGAGGCCTACTCACCTGGATGAACAAGCAAACGTTAACCATCAGAGTATAAAATTAACCTAAACGCTAATCCGCTAACATGCACAGTCAGTGCAGTCAGCGGCTCAGCGCGAGCGTAGCTGTTAGCTGGATTAGCTCGTGCTGTTAGCGGTGCTGCGATTAAACTAATGTCTTAAACTTTTAAGAATGCAGCAGGGTTAACAGCTTCACTCGTGTTGAGCTGCTGCTACCAACTCATTGTCAGCACACACGCACACCAGACACACACACACACTCACACACGTTCACTTTCTCCGTTTTTCAAACTCTCTTCAACTTAGTGGCCAACGTTGCTTTACATCCAGGATGCTTGTGTTCTTCGTTGTTTTTACCGATGGACTAAAAGTCACGTTGCCACCCACTGTATTGGAGTATAACATCATGTTGTTCAGTGATGCACAGCTCCACAAATAGAATTTGGAAATTATTTTTTTTTTACCTGGGCAGGCTGCCCAACTAGAGTCCATATGTGGGAAACACTGTCAAATTTAGTTACATATCCACACACAGACTCTAGAGCTTTTGAGAAGTGAAACCATTTTTTAATGTGCGTTCTGCGCTGTTTTCTTCCTTCTTGTATCTGAAATACAATCAATCACATTTCAGCAACATGCGTTTTGATTTGTTGACTTATATAGTCAGTAAGGTTGAGTACTGGTACAGAAATTCAGTACCAATGTATGTATCAGTTGAAATGAGACCGGTGCCAACCTGTCAGTACCTTTTTCCAGTACTTTACCCTCTGTGTGACAACAAAAACAGAATTTCATTGTAAAAAACTTCACAAATACAGTGCACAACTGTTACTGTTTGAAAGGAGCAACCTGTTTGATGATTAGTGAGCGTCTGGAGAAACTATTTTTACCCTGCACACTTTACTTAACCTGCATCTGGATTAAAATGAAGAAACTGAATAGATATTAGCTGATTATTGGACTGTATAAAGAATATTAATAACTTGAATGAACATTAATAATAGTGGACAGCTTGTTAATCTAATCCCATGAAGAAGAAACGTCAGTGTTGTTGTGTTGTGCAGACATTAATTATTCCCCATCATAAGTATTTGATTAGGTACTGCTGGTTTCAAAATAAGATTTTGTGCTTAAGAAAATTCCCCAAATACTCCTGTAAGCATACTCACTAACATGTTGGTGAGGACTTTTGGCTGAATGTTGGCTGATGCTAGTAAAAATGCTAGTTGAGATAACTCTCTCTCTCTCTCTCTCTCTCTCAAAAAAAAAAAAAAACCAACACAACAAAAAACCAAAAACAAAACCTCTAAAATGCTTTCTATTATTAACCATTTTGATGATCCTTTGTCCACTGTAGCCTCACCTTCTGTTTCATCACGAGTGAAACGACATATCATCCTTTGCAGCCTTTAAAAATATCAGAGATTGTGAATAGTGGCTGAATGTTGAGAATAAAGGCTAACAGTGTCTTTGCTCTCAGTCCAAACTGTTTTAAAGTAACATAATTCAATATAGATGTTAAAAGCAACTCTTGGACGTAGTCTGACAACTTCTTCAGTGTAACTAATATTTTGTGATAATCGAATGTCTCTTATGAAGAGACATTGAGCAGCAGTTTTGCTGCTTACATGACATCAGTTTGGGCTCATGTGTGATTTCTGGCATTGTGCAGTTGCAGTGTGTGCCTTGGTGGCAGTGGTGTATTGTGTCTCATGTGAACACAGCAGAGCCGGCCTGTACAGTTTGTGGTTTCTGGAATCTCTCCTCGCCCAAGGGAATGCCATTAGTGGAGAGCTGAAGGAGTGCAGCAGGTGAAACAAATAAGGACGATAACTCCCCCCTCCTACACACACACACACACACACAC
>JAPQLA010000003.1:1298109-1312718 GCA_029822935.1 Naso vlamingii | reverse complement strand
AGTTTCTTGCACATGTAAGGATGATGGGACAGTAGTCTAGAGTAGAATAGATTTATTTTGGATTTTTCTGATTATCAGATTGTTTTCCCAAAGACTGTCTAAATGAAAGTGTACGGGTGTTTGTTTTTCTTTCAGACTGCCGCAGTTCAAAGAGGAAGCCAAGAGTTATGTGGGTGCCAACATGAAGAAGGTAACAGGACTGAGCCTTTGAATTTTTGTTTGATCAGCTCACTAATATTGTGCCGTTTTCCTCCATCGTGACTTTCTTGGATTTTCTCATCATCATTTTGCTACTGTGTGGCTGTAACACGATTAGGTTTTTAACTTCGCAGCATCACTTAAATGACTGAGAAATCTTAACATGCCCAAAATACCAAGACCAGCCTCATTATCCATGTATATTCTAAACTTTAGTACTCTATGTAATTTGTTTCTTGGATAAAACAACCTTGAGTTATTAAACAATATGACTGAGGAATGAAAATGTGAGAACATCCTAAACCCCCTTAATTTCTGGTTGTCCTGCTCTGGTCACTTGGCCCTAACAGTGGAGTCCTCTCTCGTCTAGTTTCTGTCCTTTCAGTTCCGTTTGGCTTTTTTGGAACTTTTAAGTTTTCAGTTTGAGTTGCCCATGTTGTCTGTGTGCTGTTGTCCTTCCCACAGACACCATCCCGTGTCCTCTGCACTAAAAATCTGATGTGTTTACAGCAGTGTAGAAACACAAGTCAGTCACAAGCTGAAACGGAAAGAAAATACAGTAACATAAGCAAAAGCAATAAAGATTTAATCAGTATGACTGCTCGTGATACTAGGGCAAAGAATGTATGTTAGTTATGGCTAAATATAATCAAAAACATAAATCTGTGTGTTGGCTACCTGACTCGTTAATCTCTAAGTTATCTGACTTACTGTTTGCTCTTAAAATAAAAACTCATAGAAACAAAAAATGCTGCAGTCAGTTTGTTCAAGGCCAAAATAAAATGCACCAGCTCAAAACAACAGGTAATATATTTTAATCACAGTGATTAGGGTCAGCAGGTGCATGGCTTCCCTTCAGTATAGCAAATAAAAGTACAGCCAGTCTTATGAACTTAAAGTATGATATTTATTTTTGCCAAGTGATAAATATCAATAACAGTTAATATTATACTCTCTCTCTGTTAGTTACAGCCTCACTACAGACACTTTCAGCAGAGAAAGATATTACAATTTATGTTCTGTTTTTTTTAAAGGAAACCAACTGTTCATTTAAGAGACATGTCTTATTTACTCTTATGCATATTACCACTGCGCTTAAATTGCAAAAGTAATGTAATGCAGCACACAGCGTATTTCTCCTCCAATTACCCGATTAATCACCAGAATAATCAATAGAATACTTAATTACTAAAATATTCGATTACTGCAGCCCTAGAAATGTAAGCAGATGAGGCAGGTTTAGGTTTAGGGAAAATAAGGCTGCACTAAATCACTAATACCACACTGTGTCAAACACTCACTCCAAAAACATGAGCTGAAATGTGCAAGGCATCGCAGACCGACAACTCAATCAAAGGCGGTGAAAAGCAGGTGCATAGCGAGGAGCGCAGAGCCCCGTTTTAGGACTGTAACATCCACAGCATGGGAGACTTTTCCTTTTGAAAAGTTAATTCTCTGCTCACACACATGGACTCGCACAGTGGAGACGTAACAAGATGCTCCACAGGTCAGAGAGTCTCCCAGCTACGCGGAGCGAAGCAGGTGACAAAGGTTGAACTTGAGGCACATCACAGTAACACATTATTCAGGAAATTAACTACTTTGTCATGTGTCTATAGGTGATAACATGACTAAATGAATGCCTCTGTAGAGCAAAGTTTGTTAAGCATTAAGCATAAGTTTCAAGCTCAGAGGAGACAAGAGAGAGCCCGTTACTTTGAGTGTGTATGTGTGGACTGACAGGGAGGTGGCTGAATGCTGCTCCTGGTCAGAGGAAAGTTAATCCTCTTTGCACTTAATGCTTTCAGTCAAATACTCCTAGAACCCACGTGCCACGTGTACAGAACACTTTTCTAAACCCTACATCAGTTTTGCTTTTCCACTGTTCAAGGAGAAGTTCAGTTTTTTGCACATTAAGTCTCATAATAAGGATATTTACCATCATACACGATGTTCTACAGCATTATTATGATGAACGGTGCAGACCTGAGAGCTGGAGCTCGTTGCTGACGTCACCGCTAGCTGAAAACAACAGAGGAGTGTGTGCACTCAGACAATCCGTCAAAAAATACAGCACATGCTCATTTTAAAAGACGTCAACTTGCTGAATGTTTAGTGGTGTCCTCATGTACCAACACTAAAACTTGAAGCTAAACATGGATATATAGCCTGGAAACGGCTGTTTGTTGGTTTCATGAAGCAGCTGAAAGAGCCGGATTATATATGGATTATATATCCGTGTTTAGCTTCGTGTTTTAGTGTTGGTCCATGAGAGGACATCACTAAACATTCGGTGAGTTTCACGTCTTTTAAAACGAGCATTTATTGTATTTTTTGACAGATTGTCTGAGTGCACATGCTCCTCCGTTGTTTTCAGCTAGCGGTGATGTCAGCAAGGAGCTCCAGCTCTCAGGACCAACCACCTTAATAATGCTGTAGAACATCGTATATGATCGTAAATATCTTTAATGTAAGGCTTAATGTGCAAAAACCTGAACCTCTCCTTTAAATGTTGGCAGGCTTGTTCCAGGCTTGCCTTCCTCTTATCTATCATTAGCATGTATCAAGTGATCACTTGATAAATAACATGTGCTGTACATTTACTTCAGAATGACATCTTGCTGCTAACCTTTTCCTCTGGCCTGCTGGCATTTACCATCATGCTCCTGCTGCATGCTCGCTCTCTGTCTCCCAGCCTCACACTTACTGCACACACAGGTTTTGCATTTTTTCTTCTTATTACACAGTTGTTCAATACAACATGGAGACAAGCTTTGAGAAAAGTCTGCAGGCAGCAAGCAAAACACTGCTGAGAAAAAAAAAGGTGTTTGGGAAATCCTTCATCAGAGAGCGGACAACTCGACAACTCTAGTAGCTCCATTTCTCTCCAACCAATCAACAAACTGCAGTGTTTTAACTTTATCTACAAGTACTGGATCAGTGTGCTGGGGGCAGCACATCATAAGAGTGACAACGAAAAAAACACAGTGTAGGGCCAGGCAATATATTGATATCATATTGATATCATGAGTTTAAGATCTTTGTGTTGTAATATGGTATAAATGTTCTCTGTTCCTGGTTTAAAAAGATACATTACTACGGCTATAGCCACGTCACAGCTGTGGGTCGCCTGGCCTCAGCCCCTTCAGGTGTCATTTGAAATAAATGGGAAAAATAATTCCTAACTGTGAAGCAATAAGTAGCTATTAATGTTTTGTTTAAATGTTCTAAACATAAAGATAAAAAGTTGGAAACAAATCTTCTTCTTAGCATCAGACCATGTTGTTTCCTCATTAAGTTTTAAAAGTTCATAAACACAGAAGTTTGAACAACTTCCAATTGCAAATTCAAATTTTGGATAAAGAGGAGCGCTTGAATTCACCATTCATTGTCGCACATACGGGCTTGGCCCGTTGTGTGCATGCTGTGTGGATCGCCTTTTGACCAAAGTGTGTGTAGAAAATGAGAATCCAGCAGCGCTCTAAGTGGGACAGTACACACCGGTACACAGCGCCCCCACTTCCAGATTTGACCCCCGGTGCACAGGGACCTCTCACAGTCTCCCAGAACCCTTTTCTGTCCTCTCCATATCAGAGTGTGTCTTGGCGATTCATCCTGACACTTACATTACGTTAGGGTCTACTACATGACGCTGGCCTCTCTCTTTTCTCGCGGACTACGTGACGTTCCTTCGTTTGTTCTTGCGTAAGTGGAACGTCACACGAACACTAACTCATGAATCACTGAGAAAAGCAAAGGAATAAAATATTGACAGTGATGTCGGCGTGACTCCAGAAGAGCACTCAAGAGAACGCGAAACAGAACGGATTCTGATGATGACACAGCTCTCCGACAGTCAAATACCAAGGCAGAAAACTAGAAGTTTTTTTTTTAAAATAAACTAATTTGTTGAAAATCAGTATTATCTTTTAGTATCGTTTTTTGACTGTAGAAATTCAGAACATAGACTATTTGCCAATACCGGCCCCCCGCTTCACATGCCAGCAGGTAATTAACAGGAGTACCGGCACTTATTTTTTTCCATTCAAAGCGCCGAAACTCCGGCCCGGCCATAAAAGTTGGACAGCAGGATCACTTTGTCATAAGTGATATGAGGGTTCTGAATGGCTGAATTATTATATTTTTAAGGATTGTGCTTTTTGCTTTTCATGCCGTCTCTTTCAAAAAAATAAAAACATGAAAACTCCTTATAATGTAACTTGAAGTCATGAAACTATTTTCTTAGCACTCCCACATGTCGGTTAGCCCCTCCTTAGCACCAGGAGAGAAAAAGTCCTGGCGCCGTGTCTGGCTGGTTGTTGTAAAATTTGCTTTTACCTACATGGACGTTACATCCAGATTGCTGATGATTATTTATCAAAAACTTTCATTGTGTTAAAATTTTATGTAAGCACCTAAAGTCATCCTACAGTGTGGTTCGATATGTTCTATACTGGGAATGAGACATTTGGTCAGAAACACTGCGACATGGGATCTGTCCGTGTTCCTCAGCCCTCGTACCCCGTCAATGGAAATGTTTGTCTAAGAAGCTAAACTGAACCAAACAGGACTGTGTGGTGGAAACCTGGTTTTACTGTCAGTTTGCCATAACCAACCAGTAAGTCCTCCTCCCTGAAGCTGTCTTTCCTCTAACACCTGCACATATTAGTTGAAACAAATTTGGATAAAGCGGAAGTCTCAGCCCTACATGTCAGAGTTCATGTATGTTTTTAAGTGCGACAGCTTTGACTCAAATCAGGCCCTGGTTTTACTTTAAAAAAATAAAAATAAATTTAAAAAAAGTCTCATGAGTGGTGTCTCACTGGTTGTTTTGGCAGATTCATATCTGGTTGAATTCCTGACCACCAAATGTTCCCCCTTTCAGTGGATTTGTTCAGATGGCTGTTGTATTGTTTTACACCTGTCGTACGTATGTAGGACGTGAATATTGACGTGGAGGCGGCTGTTTCAGCATTTTGTTGCTTTTTGCACGTTCTGTCTGCATGGCCACTCACACTGCCTGCTCATTCTGTAGTGATTAGAGCCGTTGTTTCTGTGTCTGTGTCATCGAGCTTTGTTCCCTGTTTGGATCCCACTTTCCTCCCATAATGCATCAATGTGTGAGCACAAGTGTGTTTTTGGTTTGACTACCTGTTGACAAGTTAACGATCACTAATCACGGGCGCCTGCCTGCTCCCCTTCTCTTCTGAGGCTTACAATATCTTGTGGAAAAACAAGCGAGTGCAGGTAAGAAAAATGACTGGAGAGTCTCTCCCTGTAACCTTCCCCCTGTCCTTCTGAAGACGTCAGTAACTTCCTGTTCCCTTACTTTGTGGACTAGGCCAGAAGGAGGAACTTGACATGAGCTGTATTTAAAAAATGATCAACTGTTATTGAAAACAAAGCAGCTAGTTGGATCTGAACAGCCTTTATCGTGTTAAACACAGTTCACTGTGTCTGTGCTTGTGAATGCTCACATTACATTTGTATTATTATGAATTTTGTTTTTAATTGACTCGTCCATTGGGTTTTACACCCTCTTTCACATGTCTCAGCTGCTGTTTGTCACGCCACCCATATGCTTTCTCAGCTGTTGTAGGAAAGAGCATGTCCCCTTATTTTTATTAATGTATTTTTTTTTTAAGAAAGAGGAGATAAAATTGCAAATAGATATAGAAGAGCGTCTTAAACCCCTAAACTAGTTTAAATAAATAAATAAATAAAAACACTCTGAAACAGTGCCGTTACAGAAAAGTCCAAACAGCACAATCATTAAAGCAGAAGAAGTAACAGTGAGACTTCAAAGTGTACCATATTTGTGTGCATGTATATGCTGTGCATTTTTTGTTTCTGTGCATAGTTTTTTTTAAAAATGTTGGTCAGTCATCACCTGGGCAGTGCTTCTTTAATGTTCTGATCAGACAGGATGTTGTTTTTTAACCTCACTCAGTATCTATCATGAGATAAATCACCCGTTCCTCAGAAAACCAGCACCGCTCCACCAACCGATGGGGTTTGTCTTTGTTTAATGTGCATGTACACTTTTTGTCTCGGTTATTGTGTATAGGATGATTATGTCAGTGGTACTGTTACTTCATATATTTAGATTGACTTTATTTGTATGAACAAGTCCACTAAATCAAAATCTAACGAACAGCGAAGTGTGTAGCTTTTCTAATGCACTGTGAGGGAGAATACGCAGCTGCTCAGGACGCCGACTCCAGTGGCGTCACTGAAGGACATTTATCAAACTCTGTGCGTCTCCCTCCAGAGACACAAAAGACTTCACACAACCATTTTCATATATGCAGTAAGATTCCCCAACAGCTGGAAACACACTTTGATGTGTGAAGTCAGCTTCTCTCTTAGAATAAGCTCTCGGTCATTTTGATGTCTAAGCAAAATTTAAATCAAACTAAAAGAGAGGCTTGATCATTTTTTTCACTACATATCATTAAAGGGATATTTCAGAATTTTTGACATAGGGCCTCATTTTCGCCTTCCCCAGTCCTGTGGTTCTATTCATAGAGACCGTTTTCAGCTCATCTGATGCAGTACGAGTTTGGACGGCTCGCAAGTCAATGGCACCGGTGGCAAGCCGACAGTAGCCACTACCAAACTCTGATTAAACACTCAAAAGCGCTCCAAAGCAAGTCGAATAAGACGACAGTGTGCTGAGGTGAATTCATGTGTTGGGAGAATAATTTTAGAAGTCAAACTACAGCTGAACGTCTTTAATTCGTGTCTTATTAGAAACAGGAATTAAATAGTTTGGCAGCTTCCTGTTGCTGTAAATGCTAAACAGAACCACAAATTAAAGAAACAGAGCTGTAGTTTGACTTTTAAAATTACTCTACGAGCACTTGAATTCACCTCAATACACTGTTGTCATATTTGACTTGCTTTGGTGTGCTTTTGAGTGTTTAATCAGAGTTTGGCAGTGGCTGCTGCTGGCTTGCTCCTGGGTCCATTGACTTGCCACTAACATTGGCATTCCCCGCGATTAAGCAAGTCATCCAAACTTCGTACGGCATCAGATGAGCTGAAAATGGTCTTTGTCAATAGGAACCAGATTGGAGAAGAAGAAAATGAGGCCCTCTATCAAAAATTCCAGAATATTCCTTTAAATGTGACAGCATCCTGTAGTTGTAGACAAAGCTACATCTTCTATTTTGTGAGAAAAGAATAACAAGAATCGGTAGAAAATTCAAACATGTTATCTGATCATCTCCCTGATGGGTCATGATGGTCCAGCAGTACAGTAGAGTTTGGTGAGGCCTCACTCAGTTATCCATTTTGTCTCTTCTAGTTGAAAATGCGCGCTGGCGGGATGAGTGAGTCATCCAAATGGAAGAAGCAAAAACGCTCGCCAAGGCCGCCTCGCCACATGGTTCGAAGTCCCTCTGGCCAGATGGACCCAACCCAGTCCAGCACCCTCAGCAACAACAACCTCTCTGGTAAACGAAACACTATTATCAAGAAACACTCACAATTATGATGACCTTTCGTCAGCTTTCAAAACTTTTTAAAAGTTAAATCAAGTTCAAATTCTGTAATTTTCTGTTTTCTTCTTTTAAAAATCCTCAGACATCAAAAGTAGACAAGGATAACATGATCTATTTTGTTGCACTATTATTTATTTCTGCAAATTCCTGCATGATAGAAAAAGCATAAATCATGTGACACCACTGTATGACTGTGTGTCTTCCCGTTAGGTGGCGTTCCATTCATAGAGCAAGGCTTGTCCGCCTCTATCCTGCCAGCCTCAGAAAGTGCTGGCTCATCCATCTCCAGCCCCACAGCCACAGACAGCGGCCTGGACACCTGCTCCAAAGCCACCTCCAGAGAAGACCTTTCTGATCTGGACCAGTGTAGCTCATCTGCAACCACCCCCGGCACTGCTGCCACCCTCCCCGGGACTGAGCCTGGCTCTCCAGAGGCACAGGTATGGCTGTTTCCAGCACCAGTATGGACCACCAACAATCTTCTCATTGCTCGGTTATCAGTAATTGCACACCAAACATTGTATTTATGTTCTCCTTTTTGCCTATTTCTATCTTCATTCAGTGAAGTTTTGTCTACTTTTGGTGTGTACTCAGTTAACTACAGTGAGGTGTTCTGTCTTTTCTGTGAAACTGGTATGTGAACTTTCATGAAGACTTATGATTTGTGTTCCGTTTCCATTTGTGTCTAGTCTGAGGGCAGGCTTGTCGAACCGGCGCAGTCAGCCTCAGTTGAGTCCATCCCAGAGGTTCTGGAGGACAAAGAATCTATCACAGAGCAGTCAGACAGCACATCTGTCCATGACATGGACTATGTCAACCCTCGAGGAGTCCGTTTCACGCAGTCAACACAAAGAGACGGTAAGAATTCTCTTGGTACGCAGTTTACAAGTAAACTGTTGTTTTTGTTGTTCATGTAACTGAGGAATCAGTGCAAACAAGCTGACTATGACAGCTCCACAGTAACCGTGTTTTCTTTAGATTATAAGTGCATTTGGTTTACTTGTCAGAAAAAAATATAACCTAGAAGTTATGTGTTCTTTCTAAACCGCCGTCGTTCTCTTGTCTTCTCTGTAGGAGCATCTCTCATTCCTTATGGTCTGCCATGTCTTAGGGAGCTTTTTCGCTTCCTGATCTCATTAACCAACCCCCATGACCGCCACAACACTGACGCCATGATGCACATGGGCTTGCAGCTGCTGACTGTGGCACTTGAGTCAGGACACATTGCTAACTACCAGTCCTTACTGGGACTGGTCAAAGATGAGCTCAGCAGACATCTGTTCCAGGTAAAAGAAATGAAATTAATGTTGCTGGCTGGACTAAACCACGCACTACAACTGAGGGTGTTCAGGGAAATCAAAAGGGTTGACAACTATGGAATGCAAACGAGGAGTGATTTTTAAATTTCTAAGTTGTATGTTTTTATAAGGTAGGACGTGAGTTAGACAGCTCTCATTAAATGCGTATGCACTTCAACTCTTTGAGAGAATATGCAGAAAGTTTGAAGTTAACTCGTGATATTTCGGGTCGATATGACCCTGCTTCTCTTAGCCTGATCAACATTACTTCTACAAAAGACACACATCAAAACAATATTTTCATGTAAATAATATTCCTGTCTCATTAGTTAAAGCCTGTAGTGTTTGTTAGAGCCAGAAGTCTTTATTTAAACTATGTTTAACTGTACATCATAAAAAGTTTGACCACAGGGACACATAGTTTATGCGATGACTTTTTCTGGCATTCATTAGTGTGCTGGTTAGGGTGTTTGTAAAAGCAGAAAGAGGTTAGTTTCATCATTTCCGATAATGCCGTACGGTGTCAGTTTTTCATTTTAAGTCAAATAAATACTCAGTGAAACTGGTTTCATGAACACAATCAAAAACAGCATCTGAGAAAGCTGGATCGATTTTTTTATGTAATGCAACTTAAATGTCTTTTTTCTGGTGAATTCTGTCTATGTTGTAGCTGCTGAGTGTGGACCGGATGAACCTGTACGCTTCCTCCATACGAGTTTGCTTCTTGCTTTTTGAAAGCATGAGAGCTCATCTAAAGTTTCAGCTAGAGGTAGCCATGCATGTTTATTTGACATTCATCAGGTTGTGTTTGTGCTCTGTCATAGACAGTCATCGAAAGTAAATTATTTACAATCCAAAAATACGGTAAAAAAACCTGATAGTTAGGACCTGATCATCACCCTGTGTGCTGAACTTTTAGATGTACCTAAAGAAACTGATGGACATCATCACATCGGAGAGCATGAAGATGCCGTATGAAATGAAGGAGATGGCTCTGGAGGCTGTGGTCCAGCTGTGGAGGATCCCCAGCTTTGTCACTGAGCTCTACATCAACTATGACTGTGACTTCTACTGCTCCAACCTGTTTGAGGACCTCACCAAGCTGCTGTCCAAGGTAACGTTCTCTCATGGGTCCCGTCATGCATACTGCTGTTTCTGAGATCGGTGGGAACACAAATGAAATGAATTTTTGTTGTGTAGAAGACTATAGAAAATCCATGTTGGATAAAACTAATTATGTATTTATTTAATGTTTATTTTTTTGTTTAATTGTTTCCTTAACACCAAGTTGTAGTACAAGACACAATGCAAAATTTAAAAAAATACATTGTTTATCTTGCAGGTTTTGAAAAAACTTTGTTAAGCATTTGAGAATCTTTTTGACATACAGAGCTCCTGACTGTTTTCTTAAAGTTCTCCGACACTGTGCAAGAAATCCGGCATGGGTCCGTGGCTGGTTTGGAATCAAAAATAGAAAATTATATGGAGAATATTCTTGCAAAGTGTTTAACTGTCGTGTAGCAAGAATATGGCAGTATATATATATACACACATGTAAATAGCCACAAGGAACCTTATTTTTCATATTTATTAAGAAGATCAACTTTATGTCACTTCATTAAAAAAAAAAAACAAACCTTTGTTTACACTGTCAGTTAAGTGTCGGTTTAATAGTGCACATGACCGCACTATGTTGAGAAAGTGCTGCACTGAACAGGCTTTTCATTTGATTTTCGTATAATTTTCATGATCTTTTGGGCTAATACAGCAAAGGTCTGACACCAGAGGGCCTTTTATGCTGCATACGCTGTTTAGAGAACAACAGAGGAGCGAGTGTTGAAATGTTTAAAGGCTAGTGGAATTGAATAAACTGTTCTTTATGGCTTTGAAAGTTGTGCTTAGATTTTGGTATAATAACCAGATGGCTTCCGACTGAGGTTGTGGAGGCTAGATAATAATTTTCTCTGTGATTTGAACCTTTCAAGTTACCGTGAGGATTCACATTTAGAAGTGATTAAATTTGGTGCTCTTGTCTTTCTGAAACGGGTCACGGTATTCACCACAGCCTACAGGTTTGTAATTATAAGCTAATGATGAAGTGATGAGACACTACTTGGTTCAGTATTACGCATCACTAATTGTGGTGCACAAAAAACAGACACTAATAATAAAACGTGGTTTCATATCTTAACAGCCCGGTGTTGTGTAACTAATCTCTAGCTACTTCATAGACCTTCATAAGTAATCAGTGAAGAAGTGTTTACAGAGAAGTACTTACTAATGAACAGGATAATTAATCATCCTTGATTCAAAAACGCCTCAACCTGAGCAGCTCATGCCCAAAGAGAAAGCAGACACGTTTAGCTTCAGTGAAGACGACTGAGATCAAAAAGAGGTCAAATGAGCACTGCGGGAAAACAGTTTCAGTGGCCAGAGGTAACACAACAGACTTATTACAAACTAACGTATTAGGAAATTAGTAGTATTCATTAGAAAAAAATATCTCAGCAGTTTAGCAATGTAAAAAGTTAAACTTTGAAATAATCGTGACATTAATTTGAAGTCATTACCGTGAATTAATGAATCATTTTCTTTTTCCTGGTTTGCTGATCTGTTGTTGTTGACCAGCATCACAGCAAAAAAATTCATTCTGTATGCTACTGAACACTGCAGTAATCCTGTTGTTGTTGTTGTTGTTGTTGTTGTTGTTTTCTTTATACCACTCTTTTTGTAAATACAAGTGTAGTTAACGTGTTGACTGCAGCCACTTACTGAGACAACAAATACAAAGTTAAAGGCTGGTTTATGGTTTCATGTCAAAATTATTTAATATAAAATAAGAATTTTTTAAAATGTTGTTTAAAAAAAAAATGTCCGTCCTCCACCCCTCGCCCCAGAATGCATTTCCAGTGTCAGGACAGCTCTACACAACCCACCTCCTGTCACTGGAGGCTCTGCTCACAGTGATTGACAGCACTGAAGCCCACTGCCAGGCCAAAGTGGGTAACAGCACCGCTCAGCAAGAGCAGTCAGAGACACTCCTCGCTGATGGAGAAGGGTCAGACAAAAACGGAACAGACACTTCAACTGGTATACACACCCTCGAACACATCTATGTGACTTTATAGACATTCATCTGCTTTGTTTCAACTAGTTACTTAACGAGTTATCTTCCTCTAACAGACAAAACACTAATGTTATTTTCTTTCTGTCATCAGAAACAAAGACATTAAATAGCACAAATACGAGACTTTTTTTTTCGTCTTCAGATCTTAATAGACTTGGTAGCACTAACGGTCTTTCACACACTGAGAATGCACCGATGTGTCCACCAACCAGTGGACATCTGATGGCAGAGAAGATGAGACTGGGTCGACAGGATCAGGGAGACAATGACATTGGTGAGATTTTATTTTTGACACAGTTTTACTGTAACATCTGTCCAAGCATATGGATGAAACTCAAATCAGTTGAGACAATGAATAATTTTCATTGCTTCATCCAGCTGAGAAGAGAGTCCCCAAAAAGCCCCAACGTTTCTCGTCATGCTTACCCAATTCCCAAGAGTTACTGGACATTAGAACTAAGAAAAAGGTGAGAGGAATTAATTATTTAATTTGGATTAGATTAACATTACACTTCACAAATAACACTCAGTACTACACTTAAAAAATGCCTTTTTGTCCAGCTGTTGATCACAGGCACTGAGCAGTTTAACCAGAAGCCCAAGAAGGGAATCCAGTTCCTGCAGGAGAAAGGCCTCCTTAACAACCCCATGGACAACAACCAGGTGGCCCAGTGGCTCAGAGAAAACCCCCGACTGGACAAAAAGATGATTGGCGAGTACATCAGCGATCGCAAGAACATGGAGCTCCTGGACAGCTTTGTGAAGTAGGGAGAAGTTTTAGCACATATTGTGCATTTGTTGATGATATAAACGTTATTTTACAATCTGGTCTTGAAGTGTGCCGATGTTTTTTAGATTCCCTAAAGCGTTTCTGTGGCACACCTGTCCACCTGTCTGAATATTTGTCGATAATATTGGCTGTGTTAACGCATACCACATAAATTTTGGCCAGATTTTTATTTTATTTATTTATTTATTTGTAAATTTTTGTTATTTGAACTGGGCACCTTTAATATGATAAGAAACTGAACAAAATCTGCACACACTTGGATCCCCAAGGACGATTCTGTCCCCATTGACTCTCAGAAAAAATGGCTGTTTGGTCAGTTTTGACTTTTTATAGCAGTCATATAAAATGCTATGCTTTCATTGTGGACTTAAAACTTTAGAATTTACATTTTGGGGTTGAGAATGGACCTAAAAGTGTAAAACATTTTGTAATGATGGGGTAGTAATATGAATCATTTTTACAGCACATTCACCTTCCAAGGGCTCCGTATCGATGAGGCCCTGAGGCTGTACCTGGAGGCCTTCAGGCTACCTGGAGAGGCTCCGGTCATCCAGAGACTCCTAGAAACCTTCACGGATAACTGGCATGTAAGGCACATTTTCCCAGTCATGAAGGAGTCGTCTGAACAATTCTTTATTACCATGTATTAGTTACATTTTGATGTTCAAAGTAATATAAAGCCAGACATCAGAGCCGGGGATCTGACTTTTAACCTAAGGTAGAAGTGCTTAATGATTTTGATTATTTCAGACTGAACTTACGTGAAAAATTTGAGCCCTGTGGACTCAGAAAGTTGTGAGACCCTGGCAAAAGCCAGTGGGGAAGAATCTTGTTTCACAGAGGCATCATCAGAACATGACTGGTGATGAACAGAACCCAATCAGAAGTAGATTATTAGAGATTATGTTCCTACTAGAACAACAACCACCAGCTAATTTGCTGTCAGATTCAAGTTTCCAAGACTCATCGTAAACAGAAGACTCAAATGCAGCTACTGTTAGTGAGGACAACATTAAAGCTGACAGATGTTTCACTTGTTAGACATTGTGTGACTTTGATGGTTGGTCAGCACTGAAGTTCAGTTCTGTCCCTGTCCTAATTTTAGTGTCACTTGTTTGGGACTCTGAACTCAAATTGTAAGACTTGGCTTTGTCTTTTGTGACTTGTTGGGTTAAGGGATTGTCTTTGACTTCTGTGTCTTAAAGAAGAAGTTTGGGGTTTTTTGCACATTAAGCCTTAAAATAAGGATATTTACAATCATATGTTCTACAGCATTATTTTTATTATCCGTGTTTAGCTTCATGTTCTAGTGTTGATACATGAGAGGACACCACTGAACATTCGGCAAGTTTCACGTCCTTTAAAATGAGCGTTTGTTGTATTTTTCGACGGATTGTCTGAATGCACATGCTCCGTTGTTTTCAGCTAGCAGTGATGTCAGCATTGAGCTCCAGCTCTCAGGACTGCGGTTGTCATAATAATGCTGTAGAACATCTTATATGATCATAAATATCCTTATTATCAGGCTTAATGTGCAAAAACACCAAACGTATCCTTAAAGAGGAATTCCCGTTTTTTGACACCTAGGCCGTATTTATAGGAATAAATACGCTTATATACTCACCCAGACAATTTTGGTGCAGCTTGGAGTCCTTTGGACGCTATTTAGATCCATCCGATATCTTCGTATC
>JAPQLA010000003.1:1278031-1295536 GCA_029822935.1 Naso vlamingii | reverse complement strand
GTGTGTGTGTGTGTGTGTGTGTGTGTGCAGCTCTCTGTCTCTCCCTCTTCATCTGCTGTCTCTGTCTCTGTTTTTTCTGTCTTTGATTGACAGCTCGTGAAGACTAAACAGAGTCAGTGGGGCAGCTTGTGAACAGTTTGTGGGTGGGCCACTCTCACCGACAAACAATAGAAAGCACGTTCTTTCTCTTTCTTTCTGACTCACTCTTTCTCATGCACACACTGTAGAATTGATCTTTCTTAAGTGGAGTCATAACTGGTCATACAGCGGCGGTCGTGTGGTATGTAAATAATCCCCACACATTCTCAGTCGGTCAGTTGTGGTTTGGTGAAGAAGGCTTGTTGACCTCCACACTTAGACAACAGGCAGAGGCTTCCACACACTAGAATGAAGACAGCCAATAAAAGTGGCGCCTAGCACTTCAGTTACTTAGCAGCTAGCAATATTTAGTATTCACCACAGCATGTGTAGGCAGGGAGGTTATTTTTGAAATGGGAAAACTATGCCCAGCATCACTGTGTGTAAATCACATCCTTTTCCTGAGGATCTGACCACACTGTGACATGTTGTGATCGAGAAACAGGTCAAGTCAGTGGCTTAATGTTCATTTTGTCAAACACACAGTGTTGTGCTCCGTCTGGCAGCTTGTGTGTTAGCTCTCATAACCAACAGCAGCTCTCAGAGTTGCTCTCTGATAGTGATTGACTGTGTGTGTGTGAGTGTGAGGTAGTGTGTGTCCCTGATCCTGTGCAGCCTTTTGCTTTTTCCGGCTCTCCCTGATGAAGTTTATTTTTCTATGTGTCCCTTCAGAGACGCTCCCGTTTCTTCGTTCTTACCTGCCAGCAGGACAAACCCTCGTCCACACATAACACGAAACCCTGAGTCTGTCCGTCATCATAGGGTGGTTATGTTTATTTACAGGAGGCTCTGGGCTCTAATCCCTGTTTTCCTAACACTGCAACTTCTACGTATTAAATAACACATAACAAGTGTGTTTCCACACGGGACTTTCTAATTGTTGGTTGGATGCAGGGTTCATGAAACACTGAACGTCCGAGGTTTGGCTGTCTGAGCTGAGCTTCTGTGTTGCTTTAACTGAAATGTGGATGGTTGAAAAATTTTTTTTTTTTTCTGTGACTGCCTGAATGAAGTTTCATCAGGACCAAAGGTTGATTTTTCTGCAGATAACTGCCCTTTTTTGTTTTGTTTTTTGTTTTTTTTCCCTAACAGCAATTCAAAAAAAATCTGAAGGGAGTGAATGGCAACAAAGACTTTGACCAGGACATGTTGGAGGATATCTACACTGCTATCAAGTAAGCTACCATGGCACGGCAATAATCACCTGCCTTTAATCAGCCAGCAGAGACAGAGTCCTTGGACGAGAAGAACCTACAGTGAGAATCAGAAATCGCACGGCTCCTGTGAAGAGGCCTGTCCATTTTTTAATAAGCCAACAAGTACCTGTTTAAGGAGTAAAATGTCAGAAAGGGTTCATGTCTGCCCGTCACAGTTTCTGTTTTTGTCGACCTGTTTGTGTTGGCCAACCAACATTCAAAAAAGCATTTTATTTCTAATGAAACATAAAGCAGCGATTTCATATTGGACAGGCTGGAACAGGCAGTTCTGAAATATAAATGACTCAGAGATGAATGAATTTGCACAGTTTTGCTGACACATTTTGTGCAAACTCAGCGATCATCTAACCATTTCAGTTCTGCTGTCAAAGCAGCGTCAGATTTCTGCTCATATCCGTGATCTTGTTTATTTATCCTTTGATCAGATTGTTCCTCATTCAGTTATTTGCCAATTTTAAACCTTATCATTAAATTCTGTCACTGCTGCTTGTATTTAGAACACATTAAATATTTATGAATGTTTGTTTTTAAATCACAAAAATCAAAGTGAAATGGAAAAACACAAGTTTTAATTCCACCATGTAAGGCATAAAAAAGTGTTGCTTTGATTTTGTTGTCACGTCAGCAGTAGTAACAAAACCATAATCCACTGATCAGGTTCGACAAAGATTCACTCACTCGCCTCTTCATGAGCGAGGTGGTGATAGACCTGAGCGTTGTCTGTCTCTGCAGGAGTGAGGAGATTGTGATGCCAGATGAGCAGACAGGATTAGTGAAGGAGAACTACGTATGGAGCGTGTTGCTACACCGCGGTGCAACACCTGAGGGTCTTTTCCTCCACCTGCCCCCCGGCAGCTACGACCATGACTTGTTCACCATGACCTGGGGTCCCACCATCGCTGCCCTCTCCTACGTCTTCGACAAGAGCCTGGACGACAACATCATTCAGAAGGCCATCACTGGCTTCAGGTGCGCTATTTCAAAGTGGTCAGAAGCCGAGCGGGGGAGCGGGGAGATATTTTCAATAAGGATTAAAAACGTGAAGCCCGGCTGTTGAAACAACCTTCATGTCTGCAACGAGATGGTTGTTCTTGCTTTAGTGTTCTGGAACAAAATCTCTTTACTCGTCGCAGATGTTTGTCCGACTCTGGAGCCAAAAAACTTTGAAGCCTTTATAAAACAAAAATAAAAGAGAATGTTTTCATTTGTCATCTTTGTTTAACGTATACTCAATTGAAAACTTTACTAAAACAATATTCTTAATATTTTACCTTGACAACGTCGTTCATGTTTGTAGATGCTCAGTGTGATTTTAACGCCAACAGCACATTTGAAAGAAGTCGTGACAGGAGCAACAACAGAACAGAAAAGTGGTGAAATGTTAGAACACCTGTTTGGAACATTCCACAGGTGAACGGGTTAGTTGGTCCCCGCTGATTGGGTCGTGATTTGGAATAAACGGGGCGTCCTGTGGAGCGTCAGCCATTCACAGGCAAGGATCTTTATCACTGCATGGGCTCCAGAACAATTTGTAAAAATGTCGTCAGTGAACTCAGTTTATTATTTTCGTTTTACACAGTGTCCCAACTTTTTTTTTGGAATTTGATCTGTAGTTGTAATTAATTTTATTTTTTAAATTTCACTCACAGGCCACCGTAGCTCCCTTTTCAAACCCACTATTTCTGCTTATTAGCTGTTGGTCAGACTTAAAATTTACTAAAAAGTCTGCAAACTGCTTCATGACAAATATTGTATTTAATGTGATACCCACCTTTCCAGAACCCTTAACCCCCCGAGGAAGTGACTGGTCTCAGTTTCTAATTCTTAAAATGGGAAAGCGCTCTTTGTTATATTTCATATTCCACTGAAGCATCCAGGAAATGCAGAAGAAAATTCATGTGGTTGTTAAAATTTTGCTTAATTTTGTGTCAACGTTGAATAGTTGGAATAGCAGAAGTTCTGAAGGGGCGGAGTTGTGCCATGTTAAACTCCTGATTGGTCAGAAAACAGAGCTTGTGAGATGTAGTTTTTAAAGAATAAATGCCCCACCCATATTAACAGAAGATTAAATTAGTCTTCATTGAAATCCTTATGAATGCAGTTTGCATACATTTCTGGAATCCTCTCTCCTGATTGGACGGGAGTGGGAGCGGGATACCTGAACATGTCTTTTCTGTGTACGGCAGAGCGGAGGACTCATGTTACTGACAGAACACTCACTATGACTGATACCTGTCTGAATGTAGAGCTGTTTAACACTTACTTACAATTTTTGGGGGGAAAAATGTAAATACCACTCAGAGCACCTTTAAGGTGTGTGTGTGCGCGCATGTGTGTGTGCGCATGTGTGTGTTCTTCTTTGACCTTGTTCAAAAAAGAGGAAACAAACTGCAGTTTGTTGTGCTGTAGTTTTAGGTGTTGCTTGTTTGTGTCTTTGCAGGAAATGTGCCATGATCGCGGCTCACTATGGCTTCAGTGACGTGTTTGACAACTTGATCATCTCGCTCTGCAAGTTCACCACCCTGAGCAGTGAGGTGAGGCCTGTTAGAAAAAATCCTGTTGTGCTCAAATCGACTTTGTCCTGCCAGTGTAGACTGTGATCAACAAACTTCACTTTGCAGTTCAGGCTAATATTTTTTACGTCTGAATAATATCCATTTAAATTTTCTCAAAGTCATGATCATATTTTTGTGTACAAGAACACATAGTTCAGTGCTGTTGTTTTTTTCACTGCCCAGAGTAAGAATAATTGATTTGACCATGCCTTGAGTGTTTATTTTTGGAAGTCTGATCATAGTGGCACCCTCCTCTGATGTGTGGTCTTGTAGAGTTTAGAGAAAAAACAAAAAGTCTTAACACTTGTTATAACGTCCTTAAGAATGTATCAGTGTGTGACGATTGGGCACGAGCTCTTCTTCAGAGCTGAAACAGATGCAGACACACCTCACAAAGACCTGTCTGTCTGAAACGGTCACCAGACCGATGATGTGACCACAAAATGGTAAATAAAAAGAAACACCATGACAGTATCATCAGGTAAATAAACTGTTAAATGTTACTGGCATTTTAAGAGGAGAAAAAAGTGACTCAGCATGTGAGTGAAACAATGCGTCGACAACACTGACTTACTGGAACATGACTCCTTCCTTAGTTTGGCCTTTTAGCTGCAAACAGCTCGCTCTGTTGGTCGGACCCAAAACCTGTCTCCACATTTTTACGGCAGTGAGTGAGAAATTTAACTTTTCCTCTCATTGAAATTAATGTTTCAAATAAAATGTGATCGCCTTAAAGGATATATATAAATACATTTTTGGAGCCTTTGTCTCATATTAAGTAAACACAGTTTAAGTGATATTAGAACAAAAATGAGCTCAATAATATGTTGTATTGATTCTGGAATTTAAAAAAAAAACACTCTTCAGGGCCAAACAACAACAAAATATGAAAGAAATTACTGTTCATGTTTTTAATGCTTTACAAAGTGATATTTTTAAAAAGAGTGAGGATGCTCCTCACTCATGTTTCTTTTCTGTTTTTAATCTTTTATTATAACTTACAAAATGTCACCAAGAGGCAAAAGACAATCTCAGTCTGTCACTTGCTAATAAATCAGTATTTCATAAAATGTTGTTTCTAATTGATTCTAATATCTCTCTGTGTTTGATGCCTTTTCAGTTGGTCTTTTGTAAACTGCTGCTGCATCAAAAGTTGTACAAACAAGCTGTCAAGTGCCGTTGTTCAAAGGCCGATTGACGGCAAAAAAATTTAATCTGGTGAAATCTGTAGCAGACCAAATGTAAATTACTTAAAGTGATGATGTGGCGTGTGTAAACAAAAGTCTGAAACAGTTCAAAATGTATTGATGAAGACGTGTAAATGCAGTTTTGTTGTCAGAATGTCTGTTGACTGCGTGTTGGTGTGTCCTCTCGCCCTGCAGTCTGTGGAAAACCTTCCTACAGTGTTTGGCAGCAACAGTAAGGCACAGACAGCAGCCAAGACAGTGTTTGACCTCGCCCATCGGCACGGCAACATCCTGAGGGAGGGCTGGAAGAACATAATGGACTCCATGCTGCAGCTGTTCAGAGCCGAGCTGCTGCCCAAAGCCATGGTCGAGGTCAGCAATGCATATCCAAACATTAAACGCTCTCGTCCATCCCGTCAGTGGTTGGGTAATATCTGCTTTATGAAAGACTGCAGACACAGTGTTTGGGATGTGTTTCTGTGTGAAAGGAGGAGGCTGCATTCTTCATGTTCTGCTGCCACCTTGTGTTCAGTGCTCAAACTCTGTGCTTTATACCTCAGGTGGAGGATTTTGTGGAGCCAAGTGGGAAAATTTCTCTTTTAAGAGAGGAAACGCCTTCCAATCGGTAAACACAAATCTGATCTGCCAACTGTTCATGTACCATGAAGTGTTCTGAGAGCGTCTCTCTCTGATAAGGAGAACTGCTTTTTTTTAAAACAGTTTTGAACAAAGGGGCCTAAATTAAAACCTATTTTCCTTTTCTGTTGCATGTCAGTGGTGAGTCGGCAGTGTTGAGTTTTGTCAACTGGCTGACGTTGAGTGGAGCTGAGCAGTCGGGACTCAGAGGACCGTCCACCGAAAACCAGGAGGCCAAGCAGGCCGCCATCCTCTGCATCAAGGTGCACTCTCAGTGTCTGATCTATAATTAAAAAACATTTTCTTTTTTTTTTTTGTTTTCTTGTGTTTTTATATTACATCGTTGCCATTTTTGAAATAGAGGCTTTTCAAAGTAAGAGCATTTAACTGTCATACAGAACACGTTGTAGTCAGGCAGGAGAAATAGCTTCCCTCGCACATGCTTGGCATTTTTTGGTAACCTGTTTTTTAGGACCCTAAGTGTGTCTAGTTAAGAATTTTACCTGTTGTTGTATATTGTTTCGAGCCTAAACCAGTGCTTCCCAAACTTTTTCAGCCCAAGGCACACCTGTAAAATTATCTGCACTAAATAGCCTCTGCCCGACAGATGACGCACACGCGCTGTGGGCGGTCCAGCTGAGGCCAAGTGACAGGTAGCTGTCATTACACAGACACTGTTGCCAGTGCCAGTTTGTTTCTTCTTTTCGGTGGTACCGGTGGGTCGTCTGCCGTGTTCCTTGGTTGTGCCGTGCCCGTGAAAGCCAGCGAATCATTTTCCACTGAGATTTCTTTTGTTTACAAAGTTGTTACCGTACAACTCTCGTGCATTCTCTTCTGAATGGTGCGAACGGCGAAAACTTGAGATTAATGAAATGTCAACATCATTAATGTTATATTTTATTTTTTATTAGGGTAGGCCTATATTTTCTTCCCTCTGTATTGGAAAAAGTTTACATAGACTGTGCTGATATTGTAAACTAAAAAAACCTCATATTTTCTTGTATAGGCTTTATTGCAATAAGAATGAATGTGGGTCTTTACAAAATCACCACGGCACACTGTGACTTGCCTCGCGGCACACACACTTTGGTAACCTTGGACCTAAACTGTGTTAGTTTCCTGTTTTTGACCAATTAAGAGTTGTTGTATCATGTCAGTGATCTTTCCATTTGATTCCTGGTACCAGATTCTATGAAAAAGCTTAATTTGTCTTAGTATGTTGTCTGCTTCAGGAGTTATGACATTTTGCATCTTACTCACATGGACTTCAATACAAGATGGCCGCCAGATGAAACCCCAACATTAGTTGACCGTGGCAACATAAAAAATTCTTAACTAGAAACAATTAGGTTCCTGAAAAAAACAGGTCACAAAAAAAGGCCAAGCGGGTACATTGGACCGATTTCTCCTGTCTAATTGTGTCGCTGATCGGGCAAATAGAACGGGAGGGATGGGATTTCTACCAACCCTGACTACAGATGCATGATGGGAAAACACAGAGATCTCACTTTACTCTCAGACCACGTCACTCACTAAGAGCTGTCTGTGGGTGTTATGACATTTTTTCCAAATAAGACACAAAAAAGTTATTGATGTTTACCCCAGAGTTACCCACTGCAGCTTTAAGGGGGGACGAGGTTTGTGGAGCAGCCAGGTTTGGATCTGCTTTCCTAAACACAACTAGAGGTCATTTCCTTCTCTGTCAGTCTGTCTGTCTGTATTTTCATTACTTTGTCCACAAGACAACAACTGGCTAAGTTTGTTCCTTGTAGGAAACTTTTGTTGGAAAATATTAGGAAAGAGTAAAATTAAAATATCACCTTTATTTTTGTCCTGTTTGCTTTTTTTCATGCACATACAAGCATGAGTAGAAAATTTAAGTTTAGTTTTCAAACTTGTATCAGCTGTCAGAAGAACACTGGCTTTACGTCTTGATGTCACACTGCTCCTCAAGGTCTAAAGAGTTTCAAACTTTTCAATTATTATTTTTCCATGTAAGTACTTTGTATACTCTGTGTTAAACCACTAGAACCACTGTGGTTTCCAGTCAGCAGTCAGAGTTTGACTCTATAAAATGTTCTCAGTTTCCAGTTCTCTCTGTCTCTCTCTTTCTAGCAATGTGATCCAGAGAAGCTGATCACAGAGAGTAAATTCCTACAGCTGGAGTCTCTCCAGGAGCTAATGAAGGTTACCGTTATTCTTATTTTTCATCAGTGCATACTTTTCATGGCTTGTTGTGTATCAGTGTTAACTGCTTGGGTCAAGTGAAGAAAGTGAGGTGCTTGTATGCTAGTTGGACTAAATGTAACTAACCAATAAGATTTACATCATGATTCAATCATAAAGACACCAAAACAAACAAACTACGCTCTCCCTCCAAGGCTCTGATATCAGTCACCCCAGATGAAGAGACGTATGATGAAGAGGATGCTGCCTTCAGCTTGGAGATGTTGCTGCGTATCGTTCTGGAGAACCGGTATGCAGGAGAACCCGTGAAGACCCTCAGCACGTTCAAGTCTGTTGTCTTAGTCATTTTTTAAAGACGCTCTCTTGTGTGTGTGTGTGTGTGTGTGTGTGTGTGTGTGTGTGTGTGTGTGTAGAGACCGTGTGTCATGTGTGTGGCAGACAGTGCGCGACCACCTCTACCACCTCTGCATCCACGCCAATGAGAGCTGCTTCCTGGTAGAGAGGGCTGTGGTGGGACTCCTTCGACTTGCGATCCGTCTGCTGCGACGGGAAGACATTAGCTCTCAGGTACGCCACACTGCATCGATCTGAGGTGATGTCACAGTCTGCGCTGATCGTCCCAGGTCGGCAGACGCTCAGAGGTCAGCTTGAATCCAAACAGCTGATTGGCCTCGGTCCACAACCATGTGACCCATTGATGTGCTGGACCAGCGCACTCGTCCACTTGAAATTTCAGGGAGGAAAATCAAGAGCTTGAAAATTCTTGACATTAATATCATTTGCCTGTTTGAGACCTCAAGTACACCTGTGTTTAAAAAGAAAACCTTTCAAGGTAAAAATTATTTCACTAGATTTTACAGGTGCTGATGTTTCGTCCCTGCCTTGTGTTTTCAGTTGGTGCACTGAATCTAATGAAGACGTCTGTCCTGTGGGACTGTCCTGATAGTTTAATGCTTCACTGACCTCGTTTTAGGAGTGTGGCCCACAATCAAACGTATTGATCTAATACAGAGAGATGACCTTTACGTATCAGTGTGGTGTTTTCAGTTCTGTCTCCCTGTGCACCACAGGTTCTCCTCTCCCTGCGTCTCCTGCTGATGATGAAACCTAACGTCTTGTCCAGGGTCAGCAGGGAGGTGGCCTACGGCCTTCATGAGCTGCTGAAGACTAATGCAGCCAACATCCACTGCACAAACGACTGGTACACACTCTTCTCCCTGCTGGAGTGCATCGGAGCCGGAGTGAAACCTCCAGCCTCTTTCCAGCTGGCCTCCACCACCACCGACAATGACACAGGTTCATATTTCTCTGAGCGTCTGAACGACACTCAGGCGGCCGCCAGTGATTTTACACTGATGAGCACAGAATCAGTTCACCACCACTATTGTGTTTCGTTCACAGACTGTTGAAATGCAGGCTTTTGTCTTCTAAATTAAAAACAAATAGTCATGCGGTTGCTTAGGTAATTTGAAATTTTAAACTGTAAAAGTGTAAAAAATGTTGAGATTTTTCAGAACCATAAACGGACCTGTCGCTGCAAGGCCTCGTGAGGTCTGTGGATAATCCTCAGTCACTGGGACATTTCTCTGGAAAAATACTATTGGTTTTTGCAGCTTAAGGGAAATCTACACTGGACCATTTATATTTGTAGATTTTTATGCAAACAACTAAAAAACAAACAAACAAACACAGGTTCACTAGTAGGACTGGATGTTACAGTCCCTAAAGATTCAGGGACAGGATTCAGTATTTAACCACCAGCATTCTGGTCAGAGCACTAACATAAGAAAGAATATAAAATCTTAAAAAATAAATAAATGAAAAAAAAAAGTCAAATAGATGAAGTTTGCATTAAACAAATGTTTCTGATGTAAGAAGACAATCTTCACTGTAGTTTTCAGTCACAGCTCATTATGAAAAACCTATGATCAAAGAAATATATATATCAGCTAAGAGTAACCAGCTGACAAACACAGTAATGCAAGTGGCATTGTCAGCAACTTTCTTAAAACTAATTTTCCAACATTTTTAATTATTTAAGGTACACAGTGATACATCATAAGCTGCAGTAACACAGAGCAGTAAAGCATGTAAATGATGAACATGTTTGTGTCCCTCGTGTCTGCAGGAGCGCAGTCAGACAGCGAGCTGTCCCCGCATCACACCAGTGAAGTGAGCGTCGACCGCGGCTACACGTCAGACTCTGAGGTCTACACGGAGCACAGCAAGACCAGAGTCCCTCGCTCCACCACAGATGTGGATGTAGCAAGCAGCGGATGGCTCGTGGTCAGCACAAACACACACACGCACACACATTCTCACATACACACAGAGTACCTGTGTACTGTGTACATACACACACACAGTCATTGTAATGCTGAGGTCAGACTTCACGATATCAGTCTGATAATGTCCCGGCCTGGGAGACGCAGGGCGTCGGGTGAGCTCGGAAACGATCAATGTGCATCGGCCGCGACAAGCGATAGTTTCATCTCTCGTAGTGTGTCACAATGGACGACAGCCGACGCCTCACAACAGAAAGACTAGCATGTTTGATTTTTTGTTTACCTTTCATGACGGCTTGTCAGTAGCAGTCAGTGCTTTCCTTCTGGTGACATCATGCACGTCATGAACTGCAAACAATGATTGATCAGAGATCAGCGTGTAGGCTGTCATGTCTCTCGGCTACAACTCGGCAAGAATTTATGACTCTTTACTCACCTAATCTGACACAGTGAACATTTGAACAGACAAACATGTCCTGTAGTCTGACCTCAGCCACATGCACCATTCAGCCAATCGGACATACTGATGTTAAGAATAAATTCAATTTGTATAAAGCCTTTGAAAACCAAGTCAAAGTCATCAGAGGTCACAATTCATGTAAAATAGGTTGAATTTAAATCTACAAAGACATCTCATGTCCAATTTCCTGTTTTAAGAATATAATCTAAAAGATTGCACTGATGTGTGCTGATATTTGTATTTATGTCTTTTGGTTTTTTTCCAGGTTGGGAAAGATGACCTGGAGACAAGTAAGAGCGCTCCACTCAGCTCCAAAGCTCAGCTGAATCACCCGCTGGTGAACCAGTACAGTCTGACGCTGGGTCAGGATCTGGGCCAGCACGACACCAAGTCTCTCATCAAGTGTGTGGAAACGCTCTCATTCATCGTCCGTGACGCTGCCCACGTCACCCCCGACAACTTCGAGCTGTGTGTTCGAGCCATACGAGTGTTTGTGGAGGCAAGCCTCAACGGAGGTGAGACACAGAGATACAATTTAGATTTCGCCAAAGCTGCGTCAGAGACGAGATTTACTAAGTGCCGAAGCAACTGAGATGAAGTAGAAAAGATATATTACATGTTTTATTATTAGAAATAATTATTGGATAACAAATTCATATTGAACAAGTCCTCACTGCTTAAAGTATCACTGTTCATCATAGCACAGCTCCTGACATATTAACCAAAAATAAACCCTGAAATGCTCACTGAATGGGAAACCATTACTTTAGATGCAGTTTGATCATGATGCTAGTTTTTGCAGCACTACAAAACAAGGCTGCGTGTTTAACAAATGAAGTGGTGAGTACAAGATGTAACATTACGCACAGATCCAGAATGTCACTAATGGTTAAGTCCAGGGTTGAACTTAAAGTGTGGAACATTTTTAAATAAAAACTTTGTATCTGTCTGTTTGTTGAGTTTACTGTCGTTATCCCACGTTTCCATCAGTGATCAAACCCAGAGAAATACAGCTGGTCCATTCTTCATGACATGACTAGATGCACTCTGTCCGTGAACATTTCGACTTGAGTTGATGAGGTTTTCCTCTGCACAGGTGGATGTTTAGCACATGAAATAAACAAGTGGTGCATTTTTGCCTGGCACATGGCTGTTTAAGTGATGGGTTCAGCAAAACATAAGAGCAAATGGTTTTATATGAAGGAAGTGGAATGCTTGTGTGCAGAGAACGCTCCATTACAAACAATTCCACTGAGTGAAGCTGCAGTTTGTGTGCAACAACTAAAGGTTGTTCTATACTCGAGAGACGAGTGTCTGTCCACAGTGTCCTAAGACAAAAATGACTCAAAAAAGACATAAGAATGTGTCATCTGACAGTGTCTTGCGCCTGTTAAAACTTGTAACGTCACAGACGTCATTTCGATTTGTCTCACATTTTAATTGGTTGGCTGGAAACAGCGCTCTACTTGCTGAGGAGGAAAAATAAAAGGCTGTGAAATGGAAGGCGTTGAGGAGCGACTGGTGCTTCACACTGTGGTGATGACCCAGATGATCCGTAGAACTACAGCTGGTCTCTGTGAAGCTCCAACAGGATTACTGTTGGTGTTTTGGTGTTGGATATGGGGTGTGACCTGATGTAGGAGGTCATCAAAATGATATTCAGACATCCTGAAATACCGAAAGTACCGCCTCTCATCCTTCTCTGTCATGTGATTAACCAACACACATTCCTCTCGCTCCTCTCTGCTCCGCTTTATTGGGTGCACCGACCACAGTCTTTTCCTCCGTCGTCTCCTCCTCCTCCAGAGTAAATGTTAATGTAAAATCTCTTCTTCCTCTGCCAAATCCAATGTCTCAGAAAAACTTGCCCTTTCACTGCCGGTTTGGGCTGTGGGCCTACGGAGAAGCGCTCAGTTAGTTACCATGGAGACCACAGCGTGCCACAGACTGCGTCTGACACACTTAAGCATAAACGCATTCGTGTCATCCAAAACCTTTCTTAAGACAGCTGCCGACACTTGTCAGTGAGTATAAAACAGCCTAACTGTGTAGATGTGCAGTAAAACACAGAAGACGAAGCATCAGAATCTGACCGAACTGCAGATTTAAAGGACAAACTGATCGTTTCAGCTGCTGCGTGATGCTGCGGGTTGGAAAAAACTCAAAGGAAAGAATCCGACACACAGACAGCTGTGGACAACAAACAGTGCTGATGTTTATTTGAAGTCAGGATACATTCAGTGACACATAAACAACATTATTGTAAGAGTTGACTATATAAACAACAAAAATATCTCTGCCTCTACTTTTAGATCCTATATTAAATTTATTGATTGATTTATTCATTCATTCATTCATTTATTTATTTATGTGCTCAGGTTACCGCAACCATGACAAGAAGAAGACCCACAAGTACGACTCCTCAAAGTCGCGCATGAGGAAGAAGGCGGGGGGGAGGGAGAAGGAGGGTGCAGGTGGTCTGAGGCGAGGTGGCAGCCGGGCGTCCAGCCAGCGTCCATCACGTTCCCATAGCGACGACGAGGAGGACGAGGGTGTCCCGGCCAGCTACCACACGGTGTCATTACAGGTTAGTCAGGATGTAAGTACAACAGCACTCTTTACCCTTCTACCTTTTGTTGATTTGAGCCCAGCCGCCCTGAAAGAATCTTGTTTCACCCACAAATGTTCATTATTCACCGTCTCCACTGTCTCAGCAGTGGCTGAGTACACAATGCTGAAGGAGAAGGGGACTGTGGCATCAAAATGTTTGCTGGAAACTGGCTTTTTCTCCCTGAGGGGCATTTAGGACGGGTGTAGCTACTTTTCTGATGACTGTAATGAAAATGTTGCACAATGAAGCTTTTCCGACAGCTGTCCTACTGAACAAAGTGGCCTGTGTGAAGCCTGTCAGTGTTGGTGCAAAGCATTTCACCCCTCTGGATTATTTTCCACTTGTCTGGTGTTACTGGTGTGGTGTCAGCTTGTGTGGGGATCTAAAGGATGATGCGTGTGTATTTTGATCCTGATGCTGATATTAAAATCCAGAGTTTCCATTTGTCTTGTTAAGCACATTGTGGCATCAGTTGGTCATTATTGTCACACGCAGCATGTTACATATCAGAGTTCACTTTACATTTGAGTTTTCCTTTCCATGTCAGTGTTTGAAATGATCATCAGGACAGCAGAGGCCAACTGACCTAGAAGTGTAAAGTAGCGGTTAGCTCAGCATTTAGACTCGAAGCAGGGGAAACAGCCAAAGCTCAAAAATACGGGTCTGAAGTCACTCATGTATTTGCTGGAAAGCTGTCAGGCCCGTCCCACAAGACACCGCTGTCTTACAGACATTTGTCTTCTGGTGATACATGGACCTGTCCAAAAACACGAGTTTCATCCTTACATCTATGAGTGAGACGGCACTTTTTAAAAAAATCTCTCTTGTTCCAGACTCACAAACCATTCACCAGATTCATAGTTTATCATCCGTTCATCATCAGCCCGCTGCTCTTTACTCTCAGAGAATGGGAAAGTTGAGGTTTTCACTTTTATATTGTGCCTCATTAAAGGAGTATTTGTGCCAATTTTGGCACGTCTTTCCACTTTTGAAAGATTTTCATGCAGAAATGCAGTTAGCTGTTGTACTATTGAGCAGGTTTCTAAAATTGTAAATTTTAATTTTATTTAGGGCTGTAAGCCTGAATAAGTTACTTCCAACATGATTAGATTTGATTTCTCACACTCCCCAAACCACGAATATTAATAATGCTGTTTGCAGCGGGACAGGACAGTTAAAAAATGATTCCAACAAAATTCCAAACATGTTTGTGGTTGGCTGACACGCTGTCAACATGTTTTAAATATCAGCTGTTACAGACAAATTTAGGTTTTTGAGACATTTTACTCTTAATCATTTGTTCTTTCCTTTATTTCAATGATACTTTTATGTCTGAAAGTCCAAACACAGAGACTTGTTAACTGTTATGATATTAAATTCAGCTAAATTCAATTCAACAAGTTATGGGTATGTTATAGCGGTGTTTGTGCGGCGCTGTGCCGGTCAGTGCTGTGAATCCTGTTTTTTTCTCTTTTCACACAAACACACACTGACAGAGCTTCAGTCATTTTGTAAAGTAATTGTTAATATTGGTGTTGGTGTGTGTGACGTGCAGCTGTTAGACCTGATGCACACACTGCACACCCGCGCTGCCAGCATCTACAGCTCCTGGGCGGAGGAGCAGCGCCATCTGGAGGCTGCAGGCAAGAAGATCGAGGCCGACTCGCAGACTCTGTGGAGCAGCTGCTGGTGTCCGCTGCTGCAAGGTGAGTCCTTGTCACAGGACGAGAGAAAGAGAATCTGTTCCACTACTACAGCTTTATTATATTCACTGTTGTATGTGTTTATAAATTCAGAATCCATTTTGCAGTAAAACGCTCCACAGTTAATCGATCATAAAGAAAAATGTCGGTCCACTGAAGTGCCGCAATTTTAGTGAATTTACAGAAGGAAATAAAACTGAGAACCGCTGATATGACAACAAGAATCTGCGAAAATGTATTTTTAATTTGTAAAAAAAAAAAACAAGTATGTGACATTATGGTTCTTGTTATTTGAATCAATACTGCACATATATGCTTGAAACATGTTGTTGATGAACTGTTTTCTAGTGTTTGAAAGCGAGTACACAAATTTTCCTGAAGACATCGCTGCAGACGTCAGAATACCTGTTACTGAAATCCTTCTGTTCATGAAAATAGAGTTGTGTTATTCAGAAAAACATATATTTATGTCTCCTGCAATTTATCTCCAACTCAGCTGCTCTTTGGACGTAGTTTATGACTACTAATATGCAGTCTTTGTGAAGGCCCCACTGCGTCGTGTACTAGTCAACAACAGCTCCCCACAGCGCCCCGACTGCAAATCTTCTCTTGACGTACGGCCACTGCTTCATCACTGCAGCATGTTAAAACCTCAGATGGACTTTTGTCGTACTGGTGGTTTGGATAGTTGATTAATCGATGTGTGAAACCTGCTGTGCATTTCTCACAGTAACATGAGTCCAAACACTCACAGGTGTGTCAACCCTCCCGAGAGTCGCTGCACCATCGTCCTGTCTGCAGCTGTTTCCAAGCTGCCACACGACCACTAACAGCTGACATGAACTTGATTTAAGGTTGAAGATGTGTCAGCTGATCATTTCTGAACTGAAACAGAAGAGTTTTGGAAGTTATTCCTTCAGTTTGGTTTCGATGAATTCTGATAAGTTTTGATCTGAAAATGATATTTTACGCCTCCACTGGGACGAATGATGGTGGTGATTTCTGGGGCTGGAATCTCCAGACGCTCCACGATACGTTGATATCATGATATTGTGAAATCATGTCGTGATTTTCTCACTTTTTTGAACTCCAAAGTCAAACTCTGTCAGCATCATCTGTTTCATTCAATATGACACCGTTTTCAGTCTATTTATCTGCCTTTAATAGTTGTAAGGTCTATTGCATTTTTTTACCTCACTGGTGAGCTCTTAGCACCATCTAGTGGACTGAAAAGTCAACCAATTTTTATTATTCTATTATACAAAAAGGTGAGTCTGCATTTGCAACATTTATTAAGAATCTATTTAATGAAAAATTGATTCTTGGTATCTGTGAATCGATACATTATCGTCACTTAAAATATCACGATATTTCGATGTATCAATTTTTTTCCCCACCCCTAGTGACTACCACGATCGTTTCTTTGGAATTTTTCTTCGGTTTATATTCATCAGCTGACATGGACCCTAAACCCGTTTTACATCAAGCCTATAATGGGCCATAATTTCTCTTCAGAAACCAACATCTGTCCACATGAATATTGATGATGATTGCTGATATTGCACTTGCCTGTTACATGTCCTTAAATGTGTACAGCATGTTTGTAGTATGCCTCTGATTTTAATGAAAGGAGGAGAATCAAACACGTCAGCGTCTCTCAGCTCAGGTTGAATCTCCACTGCAGCTCGTGTCTGATATTTCTCTGCTCACTGCAGGCATCGCTTGGCTGTGCTGTGATGCCCGGCGACAGGTTCGTATGCAGGCCCTCACATACCTCCAGAGGGCGCTGCTGGTCCACGACCTGCAGACACTCGACGCAACTGAGTGGGAATCCTGCTTCAACAAGGTAAGAAAGCAGAAAAGAAGCAGCATCACTGCACTCAGTCTGGATCCTGATTCAGTCTGCTCGTGTGTTAAACAGAGCAGAGTTCAAACATGTGTCCTTTAGTTTGCTGTTGGAAACGACATCAGTAAAGTTTCACAGCACTTTTTTACACTGTCCATTTGTGGTGTCAGAACTTTGATCACACGTGTGTGTGTGTGTGTGTGTGTGTGTGTGCAGGTGCTCTTCCCCTTGCTGACGAGGCTGCTCGACAACATCAGCCCGGCAGATGTGGGAGGGATGGAGGAGACCCGGATGAGAGCCTGCACACTTCTGTCAAAGGTTCAAAGCGACAGAAACTGCTGCACACACGAACAACTAAGCAACATGTCAGACGGTTTCACGTGTCATTCGGATTTCACTCTCAGACTGATAATTGGGGTTGACTTGATAATTTGACCACAGACACGTGACGCAGTTTCTGTTTGCTTTTCTTAATACAAGCTCTCTTGTAGCTCTCTGCGGAAAACTTTTGTATTCCCTTTTGTGTTGAATCTGCATTCTAAACTTATTTTACTGAATATCTGTGGGTTAAGTTTCTGTTCAGAGCCCAAAGAGTTTTTAAAATCCACGACTTCACCACTGGACAGAAGGACAGCTGTAATCCTCAAGCTGTGGGATTTCTGAACCTACACTTAGCACTC
>JAPQLA010000003.1:1246443-1260248 GCA_029822935.1 Naso vlamingii | reverse complement strand
CTCCCCCCCCCCCCCCCCCCCCCCCCCCCCCCCCCCACACACACACACACACACACACACTTTGGGAACCACTGCTTTAGACTATGCGCCACTGATCATCAAAATAGGGCCCTTTGAATTATTTTGCAACAAGTTTAAAGTTTGGAATTTTGTACTATTTCTGTTTCTAGTGATTGTAAATTGCAAAGCAGCACTACGCCTCGACAGTTTCCAATACAATTTCTTTTTTTTAAATATTCATGTTCTGTGTGATAATCACATTTTATTGATTTTTGCCTGAGCAGTGGTACAGCTGTGTTCTCCACCTAATAACTCTCATCTGCAGTCATTTGAAGTAGGGCCTGACCTTTTGGGGCCAAGGAGTAAGAAAATTCCAATATCTGGTATCAGCTGATATTGTACATATACTGTACAATATCAGCTAAATGTGGTTATTGAGTACTTGTGACAAAGATGTGTAATGGAGGCAGGAAATCTTACATCTTAACGAACTTTGTTCTAAACTTCAGAGCACTGAAGAGTAAACACTTCACATCTTAGTTATTAAAACCATATTATCACACCATTTTAAATCATCACTGCGAGCGCTTTTTCCAGCCTGAAAACAGACCAATATTGGTAATTTGTCATTTTATTTTTTTTAGACAGGGACAGTGCATAATAAAACATTAACCTTGTATATAACAAGGAGAGCCATATGCTGATCCCGATACATCTGAGACGACCCAGTACTGGCCAACCGGTATGTCGGTCCGGCCCTAATCTGAAGGCATCAAAAAATTCAGACGTAAATAAAAAAGTCCTTTGTTTTGTTTTGAGCAGAATTCCATTACTCACTGCCAGAAGCACTTCAAGTGATTCTGATGTTACCTTTTTCAGACAATGCATGTGCGTGGTTATGCCTTGGATATGTGTTACATCTGATTTTTCAGTAATGGTTGAAATTGTGACTAAAGGTGACTAAAGCAGATGTCATCTGACTCTGGTTGTTTCCAGCAGAAGTAAACCACAGTGCTGGGAAACTTCACACGTTCTGAAACATTAGCTGCTACACACGCCATCTGCTGTCCACTAAAGCCGTCACAGTCCCCATGCATATGCCTCGCACATGCAGAGAACACTTTCATTCACATTCTCATGAGAGCTCCTTGTTACCAATATAACAACAATAAACAAACACCAGTTGTTATGGCTGCATCATTACATTCAAATAAAGGACAACAAATCTGTCTCTAAAATCCAAATTTTAGCAACTACTCCATCATAAACACTGCTCCATTGCTCCTATCCAACCGTTAACATATGGGGAACACGAAGTGAATTACATCTACAGACACAGACACATATGTTTATACAGAGCATGTGTAGCAGGGAGTGATACAGGCATATTTCTTTATCATCATGCTCACACTAGGGCTGGGTATTGAACTTCAATACTTTTATGGTACAGACCGAGCTGCCTCAACACTATCGAATATCAAAAAATGTCAGGATTCAAAATTTGGTATCAAATGACCAAAGGAGTTAATCTCACCAGCATCAGCGAGCCAACATGCAAACAGCGTGTTTGTCGTGCCAAGATCTGATGGTACTGTTGACTGGCTGCACTCATGTTTTGCAGGAAAAACACCAGATTACACGCAGAGACAGGGCTGACCATGAGTATGTGTAATGTAATCTGTTGTTAAAACAGATTCGATAAAATTGGTATCAAAAAAAATATCATTCAGGAACCGATATTGAAGTCAACGGATGGGTGTTGGTAACTATCTAATTTTAACGATACCCAGCCCCAGCTCACACTGTTCTGAAACAGACAGAAAAAGTACACGTGAAGCAAACGTCAATATTTTAGAAAAGACTGTTCTATCAGAATCATCTGACAGTAGTTGTTTCATTTATTAATATGTAACTACGGATAAAACGTTGTTGAGCTCAGAGAATTATGATCAACTCTGTAGTTCCCCACAGCACTGCCTGTGTTAACCCATTGTTTGGTTTACAGCCCAGCACCTGCACTCTGCAGCAGCAGGCAGGTGTTTTCACACGCTGCCAGCTCCACAGCAAACAGCAGACAGACGCAGTTAGAGAGCAGCTGGTGAACATAGTGGAGCATTTAGCAGCTACAGAGCAGATATTTTACTCAACAGCTGATGAAAAACAGAGCTACAAGAAGTCTGAGGGCCCTGTCTCATGACCGGCACGAAGCCGTTGCACTGCCGGCACAAGCGTCATTCCTATCTTACCTCTGGGGCAGACGTCATTTTTGCCACCTGTGTAAGATAGCAAACCACCCACGCCGCGTCTGTGTGTCAGTGGGTGGGAGGTCTGAAAGTGAAGTGAGAATGAAGGCATGTCTCGGCACGTTCGCTACCTTGTGCCTGGTACAAAGAGGGCAAAACACGCCAGAGTTCAGACCAGACAAAACCTGGTCTAAATGGAGGCGCAGAGATTCTGCCTGGTGTGTCTGCGTAAGCTGGGCGCAGTTGGCCGATTTGTGCACACGTCTGTACAGTCACATGCACCGCTAGATTCTGTTTGTTCCCCTTTGAACATATTTTCCATCAAAAACAGAAGCATACCCAGAAATAATAATAGTTTCATTTATAATTAATAGCTTTTTGGCTGTTTTTTAAAAAAAAATTTCTCCCTTTTTTTTTTCAAGATACCGGGACATGCTGGCAGTTTTCGGCAAAAATACACCTGAAAATAAGAGACGAGTGTTACACATTTTTTAATGTCTGTATCTGCAGAATATTGTGCAAATATGAAGAAAACACACACACACTAGAGGAGAATCACGAGTGTGTCCATCTCTTTTTCCTTCTCTCCCTCCCTGTGTGTGTAAGTGAAATCAGGTCATCAGAAATAAAGTGTAAATATTCAAGTAAACACGGTGTGCATGTGTGAATGTACGTATTTTGTATCTGTAAAATTATTCTCACTAATAACGATAAATTAATAAAGCCTAATCGATCTCCATAAACGGGACCACAGCTGTCAGATCGTCTTCACAGATCAGTTGCTGACAGCTGCAGAAACTTGTTTCTTTACTGGATCCAGAAAAACAAAATGAAACAGTTCTGATTACATCTGAAAGACACCGCCGCCTCACGGGAAGAAAAACGATTCCTCCTTCTGTCAGAGCCTGATGGAGCCACACGGCTTATCCAACTTCAGAGACTTTTTTCATGGTGTTTCCTCCACCAAATGTTACCGTGAATGCATTGTGCAGCTGTCCCGCTGATGTCAGAAGACCAGGTAACAATCGCCGCAAATTCAGACCTATTTTTTTCACCTCTTTGAAGGCGACCCACTGTCTCGTCGCACACTCTCGTGCTTTGTCTAACTGAGTCAGCAGATCCGTCTCATGACTTGAAAATCTTTTCTCTTTGTTTGCACCTGTAATCCTGCCGGCGTTTGCGCCATGGGTGCACCTGATTAAAGGTAATGAGAGAGGACTTTCTGATTGGTTATTGCATCTCCAGCCAAACACACACCCGTGAACTGATGAGGTGATTGTGAACAGCTGATAGAAGAATCCACTCTGCGCCCGGAGCGCAGTGGGCGGAGCCACAGTTTCTTCTCCGGGCAGGAGACGACAACGGAGGAGTTTTACATCGCTTGAATAAGTTAAAATCTTTGCGCCGGGTGTTGCCGGGTGTGCCTCGCGCCACAGACAAGCTAAGATAGAGCCCTAGGTGTGTAACGATACCTCGTTGTATTGTAGCATCGATCTACATTCCTACAATCAAACTACATCAATACGTAAACTGTGATGTGTATGGATCTAAAAACGTTTTATGAAGCAAAAATTAATTGTATCAACGCCAAAAATTAGTGCCTTGTATTTAGCAAGTCAAACATTGTCATGTGTGTGTTTGTCACAGTTACAATGATAAATAGTTGTAAAGGTTACTCCAGTTCATTCTCTGATGTTCTGGTCATGTGTATTGTGTCAGACATGGGCATATTCTTTTCCTCTATTTTTGGCAAAAAAAAACCCAAAAACGTTCCTATATTGATCTCTAGTCACTGAATCGTTTATCGTATTGCCCTAAATGAGCCCATGTGGGTCTAAAACACATCATTAAACCCCTTGTAAAAAAATAAATAAATAAACTGTCTGACGATATTTGTTTTGTCAGTGTTATAAAGCAATAATACTGTGTGTCAGATGTCGTTTAACGGACAGACACTGGCTTTGTTTGTTCGTGATGATGTTCTCTTGAGCAGTTCTGCCAGCTAACAGCCCACATGTGACTATTCCACTACCTGAAATGTGAAGGACCACACAAATACAACTCAGCCACCTGTAAAGCACTGTGTTACCTGGTTGAGCTCCTCGTCATTGGCGACAGCCAGTTTGATGTGTCTGGGAGTTATTCTGCCTTTTTTGTTGTCCCGTGCTGCGTTTCCTGCCAACTCCAAGATCTCAGCTTAGAGAAGAGAAAACAGTGTGAAGCCCATCAGCCATACAGCGTTTAAACTTGTTTCTGTTCACTGTGTGGACTCCCACCACATCAGGAACAGGAATACAACACACAACAACGTTAACGTCATGTAACAAAATCAGCGTCTGCTATGAGGAAATGGGATCGTTGCAGCAGTAATTTCAGTAAAGATCCTCTCAGTCTCACTGGCTGTAAGGTTCGGGGAACAAGGTCCCATTCCAGCTTCCAGAAGAACTATTTAATTATTGTTATTAATTGTTGTTTATTAAAAGAATTACCGCTGTGCATAATAAAAACTGTCTATGATAGTTTGTGTGATTTATGACCGTAATGTTTTGTTAATGGTCTTCATAGTCTAAGAGGGTGTGGAAAATAAGGTTGTTAAAATGTATTAGCTCCCATTTTTTCTTCAGTAATCGTCTATGTTTCTGTTTGTCTCTGTGAATTAGCACAGAAATACATGAAAGTTTAAAATGGGAGATATTAAATTTAACACAATCGGGCGTTCTGGCTCCTGAAGATATTCATTTTAAACACAACATTTGAAGTTATAAGAAATATGCACAATGAATGATAATTTGACATGAAGCGTTAAATTATGTCAACGCTTTGATAAGCAACTGCGTCTCATGTGGTGCTGACCCACCTGCCAGGTACTCGATGACTGCTGCCATGTAGACTGGTGCCCCCATGCCGATGCGGTATTTGTGTGTGCCAGTGCGCAGGTACCTCATCATCCTCCCCACAGGGAATATGACACCCGCCCTGGCTGAACGGGACAGCTTGGTGGCCTTCTTCTTTCCTCCTCTGGCTGACATCCTGCTCTGAACGCAGAGAAAAACTATTTAAAAAATGGATCAGAAACATCTTAGAAACCGTGTCAGTGTCACTCTGGCTAATCCAAACGACACAAAGTTTTCGTAAGACAACCTCTCTGGTCAAAAGTATTTCCACTGAAAACTGACCACTTTTAAAAATTAACAAACAAAAACGAAACTAGCAGAATGTTTTCTTTTGCCAATTTATTTTGTAATGAAGGTGTGCTGACCCTTTTGTAACACAGTAGGAATATCTTAGTACAATTGCAAACAACTGAAACCAGAGTGTCAAGAGACTGTAAGTGCCAGAGTTATCCACAAGTTAATGACAATACCTACTGATGTCTGGACTATGACTTGGTTGGAAAATTAACTTCAAACTCTGTCTGCATGAGATGCAGAAGATGGTTTAAAAAAAAAACTAAAAACCTGCGACATCCACAGATGTTTTTCATATTTCTCCTGGTTGGTTTACTCTACATCAACCCCAGATAAATCAATTTAAATATTTAGTGTAACACAAGACAAAGTTAGTGCAGCCTGAGGTGGTGAACACACAACGTCCAACATCACACAACTACCTGAGAGAGACCAGGGCGACCCGTCGGATCTGAGTTTTATGGAATATTCAGCGAAGCGTCATTAACTGAATGAGCCTGACAGCCATTCACAAATTCCACAAGAAAAGTGACACAGGCCCAACATCTCGGAATAATGACTGAACAGCACTGTAGCCTACTAGAAGAAAAAAAAATACGTCACGTTACGTCCACTACTTGAAAGGTGCCATAATGAAGGCCAGCCGTTTTCTTCTTCTTTTTTTTTCTTCAAACCATATGTTGACCGAGGATGTTACAGAGGAAAGGTTACCGCCTCCCCCGGAGGTTTCCATGTAAACAAGTCCCAGCAGCGAGCGGTCTGATAGGCTGCGGCCTGCAGCAGTGCCGCTGGAACTGACACGTTATTGTCATGTATGCTCCCACTAACGGCGGAGCTCACCGGCGGCGTTCAGGGTGGAGGGACGTGATGTGTGCGCGCGGTGTTTGGCGCACGAGCCGAGTGGAAAAAGACGGGAATGTGACCGTTACTGTGACAGTTATGGAACCTGGCGTCAGTGTAGCACGCGACATCTCACACAGACGTAGCTACGCAGACGTTAAACTGGACTTTACGGTTATTCATCGGGTACAAAAGCCTGCAACGGCGACTGTAGCAAACACGGAGATACACGTTTATCGATTATCGTTAGTTTAGCAGGGAAACATTAGGCTAAATGATAATATTAGCTACGCCAGGTCGGCTTCGTGTAGCTGAACAAAAATATTCCGTAACGTTAACGTTACACATTCCGCGAGGCACTTCTGCATGACACCAACCACAACAAGCCGTTTCTTTAAACAAGCCCCCGACCGCCCCCTTCTCATTTTGTAAAACTGTTAGCCTCCAAACCTCGGCATGTGTGTAATCACATCAGACATGGAAAGTAAAGCGTCCTCGTCAATCCGGATATGCGCCGAGGCATGAAAAATGACAAAAACCCAAGTTTCTACCTGTTTAGTGCTCCTTTCCAGCGACTCAGCGCGGCCCAGAGATGCTCCTGCACGGAACACAGACGAATCCCCGCGGTGAAAGACGGCGAGCTTTGTTTTGGTTCTGTTTGTCTGCTGTCCTTGTGCGTAATTTTGCTTCCCAACCTTAGAAAAAAACAACCTACGGAGCAGGCAGGAACAGCGTAGCCTGGTTGGAGGCTGGCGCTGTGCTACTGATGCTGCAAAGGGGAAAAATTCAGTAGAGGAAAAATTCAGTGAAAACGCCCCCCTAACATGGCTTCAAGAGGGAAATGTTGGTTGGAAGGACTGCGATGTTCTTAGAGAAAAAGGTAAAACCGTGTTTCCCGGCAAAGCATTTACAAATACATTATTGGGGGAGGTCCTCTAGGTCCTTAAGGATTCCCTGAAATGACCCGTGGAGGCCTAACCTGGGCCCGTTTTTGCTTCATATTCGCCAGCTTCTCGGCCTTCCTGCCACTTCCTCTGTGATTTACTAAAGGCAGTGTGTAAAATCTGAATTAAACTTGCATGATTACAGCTCTAACAGGTAGTGAAACAGTAAATTAACATTTTTGGAACAGGCAGACTGTGGGAAGTGAATCAGACAGATGATGTTCGATGCATCAGATGATGAATCACAAGAGACTCTCAGCGGCCAATCAGATCACGCGACTCTGTCTTTGATGTGTCAAACCCAATCCACAGAAGAGGAGGACAGTCACGTCCACTTACTGAGGAGATGGCCCGTGCAGCTTATTTCAGTAGTTTTCTTACATCACTGCGACTACTTCACAAAATTTGTCACTGTGGGTTTTTTTTTATTCTTTGATGAACTCAATTCATTTCAGCATGTTACAAAAAAATAAAAAGCAGTTTAAACTTCCTCGGGATTGGTCATTTGTCACAATAAAACCCTGTTTGTGTTTGTTGTCAGCCTGCCTACAGTATCATTCCAAGGTAACGGCCTACTGTGCAGACTTGTCATGCTGAATTACCATGTAATCATAATGAAACTATGATTTGTTACATTTCCCAACTAAAAGTTTTTAGTTGTTTGTTGCTGTTCTTCAGCTCTCTGCAAGTTTATTTTCAGTGTGAATGAAAGCAATTACCAGTGACTGTGACTCAGGGTAGTGTTTTTTTTTAATCTTGGCTATGATGCAAGGTGAAAGTTGAACTGTGCCGTGTGTTCTCCCTCTGCTGATGTATATTTTACTCTCACACCAAAAAACGTGCACTGTCTGTTAGATTAAAGACTCCTACTACTGTTCCTAGGACCCGGGGAAAAAAGTGTCCTATATAGCTAAAATGGTCACAATCACTAGTTAAATATATTGCAATTTAAATAAAGCCTATCGTATAATATTTTTACAAGTAGGCCCACTGGATTGCGCAACTTAGATCTTGAGGAGTTCTGCTATCATAATTTTACAACACTTCCACATTTCTAAAGAATTGTCTTCAGTGATATAAAAAGTGTACAAAGAATAAACAATGAGAATTGACACAACCACAGCATAACAACTCAACCAGTAAAAATTCAGACGGAGCTGGTTCTCTTCTCCCCGGTGGTGAGCACAAGAAAACACCCAACACTGAGTCAGACTCACCTGACATGGAGTGTGGCTACATCCTGCCATTCACCATTTTCCTTCCCCTCTGCTGTTACTGATTTGGAGAAATAAACGTAAGCCAGAGCTTTTTTTTTTTTTTTTTTAACACTATAGCAGAATTCAGATTCATTGGTAGAACTTGGTCTTAAAAATCCCTGAAAACTCAGCACTAAGAGGATGCAACCAGACCTTTATCTGCACAGGGCTGTGAGAACCAGCTGGCTGTGCAGGACTATGCACGGACATAAAAAAAATCCTTTAACCCAGCACAGCAATGCTAAATTAAGTTAGTGGTGTACAAACCATCATTGTAAGAAACTGAGCAATAGCATGTAGCCTCCACTGTATCTTGTCATCGCCACACGTAACTCTAAGGAGACTGAAGTTTACTGTCTAGGTAAAGGCACCTAAAACTAACTATAGCCTGAACAGAAACTCATTATCTACGTATTTGTTGACATTCTTAGGTACTCATATTTGTTCACCTTGTCTTTGTATAGTTGTTAGTCTGTTTTGGCTGGACCGCAAAGTGGGAAAGTCCTAGGAATGCGTCTGTCGTTGAGTGAGTGAGTGAGAGGCAACCAAGTTTCAGGATTGGTGAGACAGTCATTACTCTGTCCTCATTGGTTGTTGCCCTTTTAAAATTCATCAGTGCCAGTGATCATTATGTTATCAGGGGGTGTTTCATCTACTGTAGAGTGAGTGTACAGCAGTCTAGCTGAGTGAGACAACCAAAAGCCAGAAACATCTCCACAAGCTGTTAAATAATCACATAGATGTTGTTATATGATGTATATGATGATGTAACTGAGATTCTGACCCACCATGCATCGTGGTAAGAGACAAATACACGTTTTTTGCGTGAAATCACATCACATTATCACTGTGTGACAGTGGGCTTAACGGCACATGTATTCAGTCAGAGGCACAGCTTGACATTACAGCTTGCCCGCAAAGAAAGAAAACTTTGTGTTCCAGCAAGTAAAATGTGCCATGTAGTTGCCCATTTGGGCAAGTGGAAAACAAATGTGAAAATAAAATTAACACAAAGTAAACTGCCTCTACATATCCCCAAAGCAGAGCTTTCTTCAGTGCATTTGGTGATAATCTCAAAAGCAACCAAAACTTTCCACAATCATTAGCTGATGTGTTTGCACAGTACATGGCTATTATTGTACATGTTTATAATGCAAAGAGAAGGAGGGAGGGAGATAGTGCATCATCATGTGAAGCACAGAAGCAAATAAACCGTGATGAAAATAGAGAATTCACTCTGTGATGGTCCTGCAGCTGCTGACAGCCTGTCACAGCAGGGCCGGTCCTAGACATTTTGGGGCCCTAGACTAGGATTTAGGCCCCCAAACTTCTCCTCTCGTCAGTTAACCACCAATACATGTCGGTCGTATTTTGTTTTAACAAACAGCTAATATAAAAACAGATTTATGGTTCCCCTTTTAACAATTCCCAATTGAAATATTATCAATGCACATATTTGTAAGCTTAGTTTATATGTTTTGCCTCTCCTGCTAGGAATTCCAGATAAAAGTGGACATGTATATTGAAGTAAAATTTAAAAAATCACCTAAAAATCAAACAAAATCACAGTAGAGGAAGTACTTGTTAATATGTTATCATCAGCTGACTGCTGACAGTGTTTACAGAAAATTTCACAACTATAACATTGATTTATTTTGTTTATTTATTTTTCTTTTCAGTTTCAGGTAAGTAAGTTTTGCTATTGGACAAGTAAAAAATATTAGCAACTTGCAAGGTAAGGCAGTAAATGTTGTTAATAGTAGCTATAAATGCTGCTATTAACATTTACTTTCCCCTATATTTTTATAATGTTCATTTTCATTTGTTAATGTATTTATCTTGACAAACAAACATTTGGGGATAGTTGTTTTAAGAGTGGGTACCACTAGCTTAAATTTGTGGTAAATAAAGCTAACCTACGCATGTATATTTATTTGTATAGGAGCTGGAGAGGGTATATAAAGCCTATTGATGTGGAGGCCCTGTTTTCCTTCTATGTCTGTTCAGAATTACACAGCAGTTGGCCATTAAAAGAGATTCCTGTGTCACAACATCTTCCTTGTCACACCCAACACAACGCAGATACATATATATATATATATATATATATATATATATATATATATATATATATATGTTCCCAGAGGAATCCTTATCGATGTTGCCATGCGTTTGTCTTTTCTCTTTTTAAAAGGGTTTTAATTTTCCACAATTCTCTTTAGATTCTTTAGAAAGTACGTTAACCAAATTGCAGTTTCACATTCATCCCTCACAGCTATGTTTAAACTGTTAATAGCTTTAAGTTTACATGAGCCCAGGCTTACATCCTGCTCTTGAGTAAGACAAGACTGCTTGATATGATTATATTTCACATACTTTCAAATATGGAGAAAATAATGTAATATTTAAAAGTTATGATGTTCGTATATCAAATAAGAGTATGATTTTAACTGTGCATAATTATAATTATACTGTGTATATAAGCAGTAACCCACCATCTGTTTTTAAATATAGGATTTAAAAGTGCACAGTGGAATTTTGTACCACAAAAATAAAATATTCACTAATGCTAAAATAATGTCTCTCAATCAACACTTAGGGTTCCCCAGAAGTATGTTGTAACGTCCGTATACACAGAGGGCCCTCCCTCTGGCTGAATTTTGTTTGTTTTAGCTAGGTGGGACATTTCTGGGCGTCAACCTTTGGGGTAGGGGGGGGCTAACCCCTCTACCAAAACCAGGCAAAACCACAAGCTGACAAAGCTAAATCCAAAACAAAAAGTAAATCTAGGGCTGGCGTTCACTCGCTGGCAAACTTTGAAGGAAAGGATGGGGCTGAAGAGCAATGCAGAGTTGGCTTGCCTTTTGTTGGACAGTAATGCTGCATTCACATGGAATCAGGCAGACGGCACACGGCAAACTGGATGTCATTAAAGTGGATGAGAACAGGATGGTAAAATTTAATGAGGCTGGCAGACAATACCGGCAACGGTAACGGCAGACAGCATTGCTGTCTAAAGTTCTCCGCAACGGAATTTACAACCAGATGTTACTTTAATCCTCAAATGCCTCGTGGAAGGAGAAAACATGACCAATCTTGACAATGAAAAGGTGATTAATTTGGTGCAATAATATTTGTTGTTGTTATTGAGTTGTATTTTTCACAGACTGCAAACTTACTGAGATGTCAAACGAAAAGCTGACACATGACAGGCGATCAGCAACTTTTATGTTAAAATGGAAATGAAATATGGAATAATTTGAATGTAGTTTGTTTGATTTTGACCTACGGTCAGATATGGCACCAAATTCAAACTTTATATTTTTATAATATTGCTGGAAAACCAGAAAGAAATTCACTCTTTCACCAATAGGGCACAGCCGTCTTTAGACAAGCTAAGCGGTGACGTCAACGGGAGTGGTTCTGGTGCTGCTTGTGGGGAGGACAAACATTACATCACCGGTGCAGATGAACCTTCCCAGCTGTTTTGATGGACAAATTGGAGTTCGGGATTACTCATACGAACATGAAAACACGAGAGAGCAACCATTGAGGAAGGTAGTTAGAAGTAAATTTGGTGAAAAGTTAATTTTTCCAAGGCGAGACTAACTTTATCATCTCGTAATGAGGGAGCTCTTCATTTCCAAAATAGCGTTAACGTTACTGCGTTACTATGTTACTTTAGAAGCAGCAAGATCTTGGTGGTGTCCTTACATTAGGAATAAAGACTGTTTTGTTCACAGACAAATGGATGGATCCATGTTTACTGACCCAAAACAACAGCTTGGTTACGCTGATGTTAGCTACATTAGCTGCTGACGTTATAGTAACGTTATATTATAGCTGTTAACGTTAATCTTTCAAATCAATGTTGTGAACCGACACCTTAATGGAGACAAGTTAAACATACTCACCTACTGACTCCACCAAGGTGTCGGTTCACAACATTGATTTAAATTACTAACATTAGCCAGCTTTACATTAATGCCACAATGCTTCTAAAGTGACAGAGTAACGTAACGTTAACGTTATATTTGAAATGAAGAGCTTCCTCCTCCTAAAGAAAACTGACTTATAAATTATAGATGACAAAGTTAGTCTCGTCTTGGAAAGAAAAACTTTTTACCCTGTTTACTTCTCACTACATTCGTAATGGTTCCTCTCTCATGTCTGCATGTCCATATGAGTAATCCAAAACTCAACTTCGTCCGTCAAAACAGCTGGGAACCAGCGTTGCAGTGTATGAACCCCCCACTGACAGTTAGTCTCCCGCAAGCAGAACCATACCAGTGACGTCACCGCTTAGCTTGTGTGAAGATGGCTGCACCTATTGGCAAAATAGTGTATTACTTCCTGGTTTTCCAGCAATATCATAAAAATGTGAAGTTTGAATTCTGTGCCATATCTCGCCTTAGGTAAAAATCAAACTAACTACATTCATATTATTCCATATTTCATGTCCATTTTAAGTTTGCAATAGAAAAGTAAGAAAAAGCTGCATTTTACAGCTACATGTACAACTAGTTACATAGAGCTACTTTTTAGCGGAAAATCGAGGCTAAGAAGTATGTAGTAGTGTCTTTGATTGTTTCAGGTCTTAATCTTGACATTTTAGTGCAAATTAACTGATTTTTCCATATTCTAATATAAATGTGTGTGGTGACTGCCATCTACTGGCTGCAACACTGCTATTGCAAGGCAATTTTTGATGCATTTTAATTGGTTGATAAGGTGAAACATGATGTCACAAGTGCTATCTTCAGGTTGAGACCAGTTGCCAGGAAACCAGAGATCTCTAGATGCATTTTTTGATTTTCAGGAATAAAGCACTTCAGGCAGAACTCTGGGGATTTAGTTGCACTTTAAATATATTTTATTCCATTCTTTGTAAACAATATGACATCACCACAGCAACACACTGTCATGGGTGTTCCATTTTGCTGTCGTACCATTCTGTTGGACTGTTTGTATTTTCTGTGGTCAGTGGAAGGGGAAGAATGGCTGAGAGAGGGGCGAGTTGGAATGTTGTTTACAAAATGCAACTGACAAATCCTGTGCAAAACTCCTCAGTGGACCTTTAAGTCAATGTTTGATTATTGTGCAATTAACTAGAGCTCACCTATTCTTTTTGTCATGTTTTTCCCTTTTTGACGTTCATCATGCTCCAGGGCAATGATTAGTTCTGATGACCACCATAGTAAAGTGTTGCTGAAATCTGTTTCTGTAAAAGGAGTCAATACATTTTCATTCTACTTAATAATTTCTGTTTTCCCTCCTAACACTTAGCCTGACCTCTCAGCTTCTACACTGCTGCCCCTAACTCCCACCTCGCTG
>JAPQLA010000003.1:1227877-1243316 GCA_029822935.1 Naso vlamingii | reverse complement strand
AGTGTCATGTGATGTTGAACCTTCTAAGTGTTTTAAAATAGCGTTTTGTAAGCGTCACTCGAGGTGCCCCGTGCTCCGCCATAGAAAGCCACCGGGCTAGAAAACTACAAAAATGGCCAACCTCGGTCAAGCCGCGACCAACGTAATTTTATCTTTGCCCTAACGTTTAACTAATGTCCATGAAGAGAAAAAGCCTACAATGTAAATCCGTGCGTGTATCACTTTAAGTAAAAACACCATTGCAACAATCAAAATATTACAACCCGCTGTGATAGTCTCTGTTTCTTTGCAAAGTTAAAGCAGGTCTTATTTATAAAACATGACAAAGTTGACAGAAACAACAGATCACTGAAGATGTCTTCAGATGTGCTGGAACATGAGCCATAGACTTCCAGTTTGTCACATGACATTAGAGGAATCTGCAGATTGCTCGGCTTAACAGTGAGGTATGACTGAGTGTAGTAAATATATTCAAAAATGTAAAGATAATTAACAATATGAGCTGGTCTGAGTGAGGTCATTTCCAGCATGCAGCAGTGGCTTGTTACTTCACTCACTGTTGTTGTATTCCACTTTCACCAGTAGAGGTCAGTACAGGACTGACTGAACGCATTTGATCACTAGTGGCCAACAGCTGGCAAGTCTTATACAAGGTCCAGACTGCTGAAGACCAGATGAAATAATAATTTGATGTTGATATCAATATAAAAGAGGTTGGTTTGGTGTTTATCGGTCTGATAACAGGATTCTGGATCAGTCCCAAGTCACTGCATCCTAGCAGGTTAAAGTTAAGTGGGCTGAGTTAATGTATATTATGTGTTTTAAGAATGTGCTTAAAACTTTATCCAACCATTCAGTTTTTTTGGCTCTACTCTTTCTGTTTTGATCTGGCTTTGGATCCACTACTGCCTGTAAAAGTTTCTGTGTGTCCGAAATAACCCTGGCTTTGTTAACTTGTAAACAGAGGGAGTAAGTCAGTGTTTACGGGCAAAGGATGGCTGTCTGGAAACAGGGTAGAATAAGATTAATCAGAGGATACAAAACTGCACAAGTGAAAATAATAGAGTGTCGGATGATGTAAGGCTGTATGTTCCAGGAGATCTTCCACAGCCAATCAGTGACTGTGCTTTCAGAGTGTATTAACTGAAAGTTAACTGAAGGTTAATACACCGAAAGTTAAGAAACTAAAAATCACTATGTTTCATATTTTCTGGCGTTTATTCCCCAGATTAATACAGATATACAATTACTTCATTGAGGAACTGGATCTGAGTAAAAGAGGAAGGCGTGGTGATTCATCTCGATATTTGTATTCCCAAAATTTTAAGATAGAAAAATATTTCTTTCCAAAGTGGCCCGAATTGAATGAATTACGTACTTAAATAAAATGCATTTTTGTAAAGTCTGTAAAGAAACTGCTCCCCTCCCTCCCCCAGTGCTAAAGTCCCTGTCAGTGACAAAAGCAAACTGCATCTGGGAATTGTGTGAACTTCTGAAATGTCGCCTCTGAGGTTTGAAGTGGTATTACAGGATTGACTTGGACTCCCTTGTTAGCATGATGATTTCAGTAGATATTCAGGCAAGACAGTACATAGCATCTTTGTCACTTCTTAACAGTCTGTTGATAATTTAAGTTGATTTTTGAATGTTTTAAGCTAGAATTTAAAAAACAAACACAAAAAACCATGCAGATTTCATTTGGGTGGCAAAGTGCTGCCCTTCCTCTTCCCACAGTCCACAGACATGAAGGTTAATTGGTGACTCTAAATTATCTGTAGGTGTGAATGTGAGTGTGAATGGTTCTTTGTCTCTATATGTCAGCCCTGTGATAAACTGGTAACTTGACAGGGGTGTAGCCTGCCATCGCCTAATGTCAGCTGTTTGTTTGTTTGTTTGTTTGTTTGGTGGGGGGTGGGGGGGGTGGGGTCTCTGAGATCTAAACTCAGAATTCTTAAATTTCTAGCCACCACTGGCATTATAAAATCACAAATTTGTGAGTTTTAAACTAAATTTGTAAGGATTTCAAAGAGCATTAACCCATTGTGTATTGTGTCTTTAAATTCCAGCTGCTCATGATGATGTAGTGATTTTGGATGTGTGCCAGCCCTCAGTGTGCCCTCCACTTATTGACGCAGATGTGCATTGCAGCTTCAGCAGGAACAATTAACGTCTTTATACTTCTCCCCTTTGATGTGGGTGTACGTGTGTGTGTGTGTGTGTGTGTGTATGTGTGTGTGTGAGTGATCAAGAACAACACATCTTCACTGTGTTAATTTCTCTGCATTTGTAATTAAACTATCATCTAAAACCTGAATCTCTGACCACAATCATTCCCTCTAGTCGTCTCCAGAAGGCAACGACAGAAACAGATGTGCATTTGTACATCAGCCACTATTTCTCTTTATTTCTGACATTTGGGGAACAACTCAAGTTTTTCATTTGATTTAGACATAATCATCCCGAGTCTCCTCAAGTAGCTTACCACAGCCTGCCACACTCATAAATACGCTGCAGTGGATGGGGTACATTTCTAATAAAAGACCAAATTGTAGAGTATTCAGCTCTTGTAAGAAGAATTATTCTTGTAGCTCTCTGTGATGGCAGACATAGTCATAATGAATAACTGACTACAAAGTCCCAGAAGTCTGGAATCTCCGTCTTCAGATGTCTGTTGGATCACAATGAGCAACAATGTGATGTGCAATGTGACTGAGACTGCATGTTTCAAGTCACGAGTGCACTGAGGGGGATTCTGCAGGATGCTGGATCCACTTTAATGACCTTTACCTACAGGATGTGATCAGTGTGGTCACTAAGACTGCTGGACTTACTGTTCTAGCAGATGCTGCCTGCTTTAGCATCTTCCTTCAGAGGGGCCCGACAGATGGCTTCCCCAGCCTCACTGCTGCTTCAGGGAAGGAGGAGGCCCCAGAGCCCCTCAGCCAAATGGGCACGGACAGTCTTACTCAGCATCCAGTGTGGATGGACAAAACACCTGGATTCAAGGCAGTCTAAACAAACCCTGTGCCTAGTGTTGAAAAGACCGGACCAAGTCCTGTTGGCTCTGCTGCAGGAGGAGGAAGCCCGTGTGTGTGTGTGTGTGTGTGTGTGTGTTGGTGGCTGTTTCACTGCATTTCAATTTTCACACAGAAATAAATATCATGCAGTGAGTCAGGATTGACAGGAGCTGGCTGTACAGGTCGTGGCCTACTGGATATGACGTGCGATCTCACTGATTCATTCTGAGTATCAGTTGGACCAGAGACAGCAAAAATATTATCATATGTCAGGGACAGAGCAAAGAAGGCAAAAGGGAATACAAGAAAAATTGCTTTGATAAAGTTGAATAAGTTAAATATATCCTAATATAACATAGGAAACTAGGAAAAGAAGCTACAGATCAATAAGCAATGAGAAACTAAACCTTGAACTTAACCCAACATGACTTAACAGACCTGATCATTGAAATCACACACAAGGAGATTATGGTGCCATCCAATACAAGCAGGGGTCAGCGCCCAGTCACACATAGGCCTCATTTAAAAACAATACAGTGGAACAGTCTTTGAAATTCTAACTCATGCGCCAAAATTCATCTAGCCAGATTTTGCAAACAAAAAACACCCATCACACAATTTGTCTGCATGGAGTGTTTGGTTGCAAAACGCACAAAAACAATTTTGTAATTGTCATTTCCATTTTCCATTAGACTTGTAAGTGTTAAAGACGAGCTGAAATGCCTTTTTTCAGAGCATCAACTGCCGTGTTGTGACGTATTTGCAATTTAAACAATTAAACAACCAATGAACGGGCTGTAGGGGCGGGACATAAGTTGAAGGGATCTGATTGGAGTGTTGTTGGCAAGTGTTGTTGTTACTTCTTGCCAACCGTTGCTAGGGCTTTGCTAAATATTAAGTTAGCTTGAGTTTATTTAATAATTACAGGTTTATGTAACAGGTAAGAGCAGCTGCATGTCTGCTAGCGGGCCTGGCCCTTTAGCTGAATGGCATCCATTCCTGCCTCCGTTACCAGAGGATGTTACATTTATAGTGACAGGTGGATTGGCAATGATATAATTGGATGAGTTAAAAAAAAAAGATTCAACCAATAATGGCCTGAGTCAACACTGACATCAGGGACCCAGGAGATTTTGTTTTAAATGAAAGACGGAAGTGACAGACTTTAATTCAAAAATACGAAATAATTCATTTTTTGTTATTTTTCTTGTGATATATTTTTAAAATTGACTAAAAAAGGAGTAGGTATATTGTCCAAAAGGGTTGAAAGTGTAGTTTTGACTTCAGCTCGACGTAAATATGGATGCAGTGTGGGCCGTTGGAAATTTTTTTGGGGTAAGGCTGTGCCACATGCAATTAATTTCAGCAAACATCCCAGTATGATTAAAATGCTAAAAAGTTAAGATATCAAAAACGCATTACTACTTTGCAGTCATTTATTTTACAATTATTTTATTCAAACATTAAATAAAGCAGTAAAAAATGTCTTGACAGGACATCTAATTTCAGTCACCCATACAGGGGAATTCAGCATAATATCAGTTTGCAATACTTACAATAATTGTTCCTGGTCTTTGTCAAACCGTCAGATGTCGATAAACCTTGAACAAAATTTGGCTTCCAAAGTCTCTCCTTAGTCAAAAGCACAACCCGGTGGCAGGCTGGAAGAGTTGTGTTATGAAGAGTTTTCAGTGTTAAGTAAATTTGGCCATGTAAGGCCAACCATAAGCCACAGGAAACTTCACACTTTGGGTGTTATATGAGCAAAAAAAGTGCTTGCTTTATTTACCTAATCAGTGCATTTTCCTAACGTGGTTAACGTGGCCGAATTATCGATGTTCTTACTTTATCAGACAGGTGTTCTTATACCTTATTGCTATAACTGTCGATGCTTATTGTTACACAAAGCAAGGAGAGCCATTAGCAGTCATTAGCACGACTGCCTCTAGCTAGTCTATGTCTTTCTAGTGTAAAAGTTACAATCTACGACAGAAGCTTCGTAGTGCTGCTTCCCCACTCTACCAGCCTGCGGTCTGACGAGTCAGGTAGACAGGTAACCCAGACCTGGTGCACCTGAAGACTAATCCTGGCTTTTGCGTTGGCTGCCCCTGAGAATAAAAAAATGTCCCTTTTTTGGATTAGATTTTGGAACTTTGATTGGGTAAAGTTTCATTATATATTTCATGTCATATTTTGTACATATTACTAGGTGCATTCAATATTTTAAAAACAAAAAATAATGGCTGTATTATTATGATCATTAATGCTATTATTGTTTAAAAAGTAATAGTTGTCTTGATTTGTGGCTTAAAAGGATATTCCGAAATTTTTGGCATAGGGCCTTATTTTCAACCCACCCAGTCCTATTGTTATTGTTAGAGACCGTTTACAGCTCACTGCATGCAGTACGGAGTTTTACCATCCCGCTAATGCTAGTGTTAGTGAGAGGCTCCAAAGTAGCCACTATCAAACTCTGATGAAACACCCACAGTTCACCTCAAGCAAGTCGAATACGACAAGCAGCAGCAGTCCATTGAGCAGCAACAGGAAGTACACCAAACTTGTTTACTTCCTGCTAACCCTAACCAGAGACTACGCCCCCACAAATGAAAGAAATTTAGTCATACTTTGACTTCTAAAATTATGCTACGAACACGAGTTCGCTGCAATAGTCATGTTCGATTTGCTTTGGGTGCACTGTGGAGTGTTTAATCAGAATTTGGTAATGGCTACTGCTTGAGCCTTTGACTTGCACTAGCATTAGAGGTGAAACAACATGAAAAACTCCATATTGCATGCAGTGAGCTGAAAATGGTCTCCATCAATAGGAATGGGACTGGGTAGGTTGAAAATTAGGTCCTATGTCAAAAATTTGTGAATATCCCTTTAAAGTGGAAATGAAATATGGAATAATATCTGTAGTTTGTTTGATTTTTACCTAAGGTAAGGTGTGGCACCAAAGTCAAACTTTATCTAGTATTGCTAGAAAACCAGAAAGTAATTCACTCTTTCGCCAATAGGGCGCAGCCATCTTCACACAAGCTAAGCAGTGACGTCACGGGTATGGTTCTGGTGCAGATGAACCTTCTTAGCTGTTTTGATGTTTGGGATTACTCATATGGACATGAAAACACAAGAGAAGAACCATTACGAAGGGAGTGAGAAGTAAACTTGGTGAAAAGTTATTTTTTCCAAGGCGAGACTGACTTTATCATCTCTTAATGAAGAGGGAGCACTTTGTTTTCAAAATAACGTTAACGTTACTGCGTTACTACATTACATTAGAAGTAGCAGATCTTGGTGGTGTCTTCACGTTAGGATTAAAAGACTGATTTGTTCACTAACAAATGGATGGGTGCATGTTTACTGACCCAAAACAACAGCTTGATTAGGCGAACGTTAGGTAGCTACATTAGCTGCTGATGATCATGGTGACATTAATGTAAAGCTGCTTAACATTGATCATTTAAATCAATGTTGTGAACTGACACCTTAATGGAGACAAGTTAAACACACTCACCTACTGACTCCACCAAGGTGTCCGCTCACAACATTGATTTAAATGATCAATGTTAGCCAGCTTTACATTAATGTCACCATGATCATCAGAAGCTAATGTAGCTACCTAACGTTCGCCTAATCAAGCCGTCAGTTTGGGTTGGTAAACATGCACCCATCCATTTGTTAGTGAACAAAGCAGTCTTTTTATTCTCGACACCACCAAGATCTCCTTCCAGAGAAAAGAAGTAACGTAGTAACATTAACATTATTTTGGAAACGAAGATATAAACTAGATGACAAAGTTAGTCTCGCCTCGGAAAAAACAACTTTTATCACATTTACTTCTCACTACCTTTGTAATGGTTCCTCTCTCATGTTTGCATGTCCATATGAGTAATCCAAAACTGAAATTCATCTGTCAAAACAGCTGAGAACAGGCGTTGGAGCATATGTCCCCACATTGACAGTAGGTCCCCCACAAGCAGAACCATACCTGTGACGCCACCGCTTAGCTTGTCTGAAGATGGCTGCGCCCTATTGGCAAAGAGTGAATTACTTTCTGGTTTGGCAATACTAGATAAATATAAAGTTTGAAATCGGTGCTATATCTTACCTTAGGTAAAAAATCAAACAAACTCATTCATATTATTCCATATTTCATTTCCACTTTAAGGAGGGTGGCGTCGTCAGTCCTTCATTGGCCAGTTGGTCCTCTGGATTTGTCAGCATGCGTAGAAGAGCGAAGGCTGCTGTAACAGCACCTACTGACCACTGTGAATATGTTCACAAGCACATTGGAGTGTAATGTTCAGGTGTCAGTATGTTTTTTTGTTGCTTTTGTACATATACTTTAGACATACATGTAGAAAATCTTGTCATAAAATGATAAGAATTGTATCCTTTTCAAAAGAAGAACTGCAACAAAGTGAGGATTAAATCAACAAAATGAGTATTTTTTTATCCAGGCAACAAATTCATGTCAGCTGGATTATGTTTATTGAAACTGAAAGTTTATTGTATTGCTTTGAAATAATTATATCCGCCATTCCCTCTAATTGTATCGTTTTACAATGTGCCGCAAAAGCTTCTACTTACGATGATGAAGCAGTCTCATGAGCACTGAGCTTTTTAAACAACGATCAGCAGGAAACCTTGACAAATGAGCAGCCACTGAGGATAACCCAAAATAAGAAAGCTCCAGTATGTCTTTACAGGTTTATCTACTGCCAGGCTCCAGGGAAGACTCCATGTTGTCCTGTGGTCCTCTCGGGTATCTGGTCAACCATTTAGCATGAAGATAAAACCTTCCCTATGTTAGTTTTAGCTTGTATCGAAGCAACAGAGACATGTCATGCACAAGAACTATCAGTGCAACGTCCAGGCTGTCTCGTTCAGGTGATAGTTGACAATAAGTTAAACATATAATAATTTATGATATTTTCCCAAGTTTTTAAATGTTTAATCCATTTGGTGTTCATCTACATGCTAATGTCTGCCTAACCTCTGAAAGCAGATGATCTGCTTTCAGGTAAAATGCTAATTGTTGTTGACCTTTAAAAAAATTTTTTTTTTTTTGAACTGTGGTACCATTAAGAACAGAAGAAATAGTAGGAACAGCATCTCCTTCAAAGTGTGGAGGAGGGAAATTCAGTTTTTGTTTTCACTTTGTAACAAGCAATTTCTTCTTATTAAATATAGCTTTTGAAAAATTGGTGAAAATCAAATGGCTTTACATATTGTTTGCCGTTCAGTTTGGTTTAGTAGCAGCTGGCTCTAAAAATACTCCTCCCTTTCACGCTGCTATGATATATGATACTATTATCTCAACAATTACTGGCCAAAGTTTCCACATTTCTCAAGAAAATTGATTGGGTATATTGTTAAATTTGAGGCAAAGCTTCCCCCAGAATGAATCCTTTTCTACTTAAGGACATTTACTTGTACATATCATTGGCCGCCCTTGTTTCTCTCACTCTGGGAAAGTTACTCTTCAGCTTGACCGGGTGAGACTTCCTGCCATCCTTTTCCCAAACTAGTTCCTTACCTACACACATCTGATATAATGAGGAAAACCCGCCTTTCCTCTCTGTGCTGTTTGCGGACAAATATCATGAGAGGTTTGGGGGTCACTGTTTATTTCTGTGCCTTTGTACTTTGCTGTGTGACTTGTAAGCTGCAGGGTCAGGGTGAATGTAATGGAGCATCAGGTCCTTTCTGAGAGATTTGAGGACTTGGGCACTTTGTAAAACAAAGACCACTTAGCCAAGATTAGAGCAGGGAACAGTGACGTATGACAGCCTCATGCTTGTTATTTCCTGCTGTGGCTGAAGCTAATTTGTTGCTAACCTTCAGCTCTGGGGTTCAGTTATTGTATTGTGTCTTCATTTCTGGCTTTCCATCCTGCTGGCATGTACCCATGTTTATCTTGGTGGATTTGTGCACCGCAAATTCTTAACAGTCTTAAAATTCACCCATACATACAGTATATATATATATATATATATATATATATATATATATATATATATATAAAGACTTTCCCTCCCAAAGTCTAACAAATTGTGTCCCATAAAGGATGTGCCACTTTCTCCCCTCTCCCTCTCTGACATTGTTCTGTTTGTTTAAAAGAGGAAACGCAAAGACAAGAGCTGATAACAACCAGGGTGCACCCTGTCTGACTGTTGTGCGGCGGCATGTGGTGAGACAAACAGGAGTTCACAATATCTACAGACCAACTGGGCAAGTCTGGTGTCTGCTGCTGCTGGCACCAGACTTTGGGTTACATGTAAACACAGGTCTGTTGTTTACAGACATGTTAATGTAAATATGTCACATATTGTATGACTGTGATGTTAAAATTACAATGTCAGTGGCCAGCTTCTTAAAATTAATGTTCTAATGATTTATTGATGAAAAACATCTACTTACATTAATTTTATGACCAGTCCAATTATTCTTCCTTTCCTCCTGTTACGTGACTACATGTATCCACATATATTGAAGTGTGTCAGCAGTCCCATGAGCCAATTCAGTGTGTTTGATCTTCCTAACATCCTGTGGTTTTGTGATGCTCGCCATAATTAGAGTCAGATGCAGCCCATTTAGTAATCCAGTATGGGAGCAGCAGGAGCATGTGGGACTGGCTCAGAGATGTTTCCCAGCAGAGAAGCCCCTTAAAAATGGCCCTCTAACCACACTCAGGTGGCATCGTTAAGAGGCAGCTGGAAAAAGTGACCAAAAACAAAACAAAACAAAATACAAAAAAACAAACAAACAAAAAAACAACTGAAGGTTTCACTTTGTCAGACCAAAGTCAAAATTCCTGTCGAGGTTTTAATGAAGTAAATTGTCTTGTAGTGCACCTTCTCACTCCAGTAGCAATTTTTTCTGATAAGTTTCATTTCTGACAAGCTCACCAGTAAGAAACCTGGTTTCTGAGCAAAATTTAGTTTCACTTTATGGGCCAAATGAGATCAGTATCTCTTTCACTCATGGGTGTGGTAACCATTGGATGCATGTGGAAGTCCCACTCACTTTTCAAAATAATTTCTTTGGACCCCCCCCCCCCATGTCAAAAAGTCAGATAATCTATCTACTTGGCACTATTTTCGGAGCGCTGTCAGCCCTATTTATGTGTGTAGCCAGGGTCCAAAATTAACACCGGCCAAGCGCCAAATGCGGGTAAATTTTGGGTATGGAGGATAAATAAATTGAGGTCATCCACCAGCTGGCCGGTTTAAAAAACAACAACAACAACAAGTGGGTCCCTGGCTTTCTACATTAAAAAAAAAAAAAAAAAGAACCCTAACAGAAGTGTATTAAGTTGCTGCTAATGTAAACTGAACATTTTCTTCCACTGCAGCTTCTCATGAAAAGCATTTAACTGGTGAAATGCGAGTTGACTTTTATTTTGAATTAGGCTAGTAACAGGAAATACAATGTGTTCAGTAGCTTGAATATCGACCGCAATTAACCGTTATCAATCATCAAAAACGTATTTTCAGAGCAAAACAACGGTCATTCCAGCATTTGTTGACAGCAGATCAATTTTGAATATGGCTAGGATTGGTTTTAACCGCCTGCCAAAGTAATGGAACAAGAGCAGAGCTGGTAGATTAAAACCTGCAGTCTACAGGTGAACTGACAAACTCCTCTGTCGGTCAAGTTATCAAGTTCTCCATTAGCATCTAAAATATTAAGTACTAGTATTAAGTGCTTTTTGCGTTTCGCTTTGACAATTAATCCTCTGCCATCATCCTGCGGGCCAACTCTCCTTACTCTCGTCATATTATAGCTAAGTGAAATTATCACCGTGTCTTCAGCAACTTTGTGCTGTGACTCGGCTGCTGCTGCACAGATTTGCAGGTGGGGGTGTCAAGTAATGCAATCAGTGTGTGACCCACCATCGTGTAACAACAGGAGCACAAGCCTCAACAAACCTAAACAGTACTTAAGCCACGCCCCTCAACTACCAGGCAATGGGACCTTAATTCAGAAAAAAAATATGAACGGTAGTCCATAAAGAGGGACAAATTATTTTTTTGATCTGGTTTGGCTTGTGCCCTGAATTACATAAATGATGGTTGGGCAATTTAAGGGATAATTTTTCATGTAAAGAAAGTCGAATTTTGTCATCAAATGGTAAGTAAAACAACGTTTTTTGTGAGACCGCTTAGTGAACCACATGTTTCGTCTCGTACAATATGTGTCACCAACACTAACATGGCTGAAACTTTGGTATAGTTTATTTGGTTCCTTCAGAATGAGGGTAAATGGATTAAGAGAGGTAAAATTCGTTACAAGCATGGGCATGTTGAGAGCTGCAGCTCAGCAAACAGAGAGTTAGCTGTCTCTAAACTTAACCGTCAGTAATTACTTGCCTAAACTTAACCGCTGTCCTGGATTTTTATGCCCCACCCAGTAATTTTGCCCTAACCTTAACCGTTTGGATACATGCCTAAACTTAACCCAAATGGAGAAGGAAACATTGAGCACTGGGAACATTGAGCTGACCCCCAGCTGGGATGGGACCAAAAAATAATTTGTTCCTCTCCATTGACTCCCGTTCATAATTTTTTCTGAAAGAAGGTCCCATGGGGTCCACCGGAAGCTGCGTGACTCGGTCACTCAAATGTGCTTTTGATGAGCTTACACACCAAATCCTCTTTTTAAGTTGCGCACATAACACAGGTCAGTGTTGGCAGAACATTATGGTGTAAATAACAGTAGGAGCTCTATTTTCGTGAATCAGGCGCAGCATAGGCGTAGCTGCGCTAGACGCCTCAAGTAGGTGTGGTCAAATCTTTTTTGGCAGTTTGGTGAACCAGGTGGAAGGGGCAGCGGAGAAGTAGGAGGGATGCGCGCGTGTGGGTGTGATCACAGCCAACTTCAATCATGTCCAATCAAATCAGCTCCTCCCATCACCTTTAAATCTGCTGTGGCGCGGCGCAGTGACAATTTCGACATGGCTGAAGAGACAGCAGACCGGCTCCGCCAGCCAAACTTTACACAGGAGGAAACTGATGTCCTTGTCCTGGAGGTTCACGCTCTTAATGGGAATTTATTCATAACATCACTGATGAAGAGGAATGTGCTCGTAATGTCACTGATGTTGTGTTGTTAAAAGCAGAAGCATTCCAGATCAGTTTAGCTGCTTCATATCTGCAAACTTCACAGGTAACGTTTGGCCTGTTATCATACAGCAACACCAATAATGCACACACCAGCTCGCACAGATAAAAATCCACAAACCTCACAGAACACAAGTCCTTTCCTGATCAGAGACAAGCCTTGTTCGTTTTTACAGCTCTTCATGGTTGAATATAGATGAGAGACTGCGTACAAGTTCCATCTGTCCCAGGCTGATTTTTTCAGTTAAAATGATTTATAATCAATGAGTAGCCACGCGCCCTGTTGACGAAGGAATGTAACATCAAAGCTGAACTGTTACGGTGTGATCCGAGCATGTCTCATCAGTTTAGTGTCTAAAAGTAGAAAAAAAAATCCAGTTTTATTGAAAAGATATAAATCAAATAATTTCCAAAAATCATGTCATATATATCAAACATATATATCATCATATCATATTTTTATCTCATGAAAATTTCTGCTTCAACCCGTATTGTGTGCATTTTCCCTGAAAAACCGACATTTTCACTGCGGTCTCAAAGTTTGTTGCTCTACTGGGTTGATTGATTGACAGAGACAAGAGAAACGATGGTATAGAAAACTGGTGAAAGGTTTATTTGAACGTGGAAAAAAATAACCCCAAGAACTGACTCAATGCAGCATTTTTAATAAAAAAATACCGACTCTTGTCCATTAAATAGCCTACAGGTAGCCTTCTTGTATGTCCACTCCTGCTTTATATCTGCGGTGGCTGCATTCAGTTGATGGAAAGTGGCTGCTGCATCATGACGCGCAGCAACTGCCTGATTCACATCCACTTCAATAGAAAAGAGTCAACTTATTATTTGACATTATTGACTGAAATGAGACGTGCCATTCAATATTAATGTGTTGATTATTTGTGTCGCCTCATGAAAAGCAGAGGACATCCACCAAACCTGTCTGTGGGGTTTTGGATTGGTCTGTCATGTGCGCACCTGCCCAGATCCACCAAAAATGTTCTTAGACCGGCTGTGCTCAGCCGCGCTGAACTTAGACGTGGTCTGAGCTGGTGTGATCACTGTGCATCTTCTGGCATGAAAATGACACTGCACCAGGCGGATTTTTATCTACACTCCCCCTGCCGTGCCGTCACACCCATCTTGGCGTAAGCAGGCTTACCAAATTTGCAAGTGCACACAGTGCAGCTCACCTGCACCAAATTGCAGTTACGCCAGGATTTGCACTTAGACTAGACTTGTGCCGGGACGAAAATAGAGCCCTAGGTGTGACGTGATAATTTCTAACACTTTTGAGTTCTTAATAACTTTGTGAAAATTTTATTAGGTGGAGGCTTTAAATAAGCCCTCTGGGTTTTTTGCCTCTCCCTGCACTATATTTCATTATTTATTTTTTTCTTGCTGTTTTGGTTTTTTTTTTTTTATTGTGCAAAAATAAACTATACTATACTATACTATAACAGTATAATCGTGTAAAAACTACTTTTTATGCCCAAAATTACATTATTTCTGTCCTACTGTATAATAATAACAAAACCCCTTATTCTGTGATCTGCTAAATCAATAAGCCTTTATTTGTAGAGCTCTTTTCGTACAAACAAAAAAATAAAACAAAGTACTTTGGTCGAATTTGCATTCCAAAAACATGAGGGTTTTATTTTTTGTTAATTAACATGGCAAGCAGAGCGATAGGAGCAAGCCCATATAAGATATGACTGTCAAGAAAAGGTGTAACTGTGGACTCACACAGAAAGCTTCAGACATGCCTGTGGGTGCTCAGGTCACTGCCCGGCGCCGCCACAGAACGTTCAAGAAGCGCTGCAGCCGTCACATTCGGCTGTGATCAGCATTATTGATATACAGTATTTTAAGTACTGTCTTCATTGTAAAAAGCAATATGTGTACTTATTAATTCAGTTTGCTTAACTGGCACATGGTTGACACTTGTTTGTACGGATCTGCACTGTGTTGCAGGTGTAATCACTTACCAGACATCCCATCTATTACTGACACCTTCTTTGAGGCGTTTCTGTCAGGGTAGATGGAACAGTGATGCATCATACAGCTCTATGAGACCAGAGACCAGAATTTATGTTTGATTGACACTTTGCTGTGGGAAGACAATCACATCCCCATCTGCAACTGGCTGCTGCTTTGGCGTTGCTGCTGCTAATTTGCATAAAGTTGAGCTCTACTCAACTTCAAATCAATGCCTGTGGTTGCTTAGGTTGCTGGCATTACGCTGCTCGTGTAGCCGAGGCATCAGATGTTCTTCATCACAAGGGAACATTGACAATAAATGACCACTGGCTGCCTTTGACACTCATAAGGCTTTTGGCGTGAGCCCTCAATAACAGTCGTATTATTGTGGTGCCAAAAGGTGCAGCGAAAAATTTGGGTGCACCTAAATAATGTGGTGGTATGCCTAAATGAAAATGTTGGGCGCACCAGTGCAAACAATGTAAAAAGTTAGTCTGGAGCCCTGCTAAAGAGGATCAACACTTGGTCAAGACACTGCTTACAGCGGCAAGGAAAGCCATAACTAGAAGTTGATATAAACCTGAACCTCCTACACAGAGTTGGCGGTTTGATGTTATACAGGAAATAAGGACAAAGGAAAAACTGACCTCTGCGGTAGGTTTGAGGGAAGACGTTTGTGACGAGGTGGCAGAAGTGGATACTTTACCTTGAGAAAACACAAGGACACTGGTTCACATCTTCAGTACACATTTAAGTGTAAGGCAGCTACTGTAAACATGCTTTATTTTTGTTATCATCTGAGGCGCGTTTCACAAAGCAGGTTAAGTGAAAACTCTGAGTCAGTTCACCCTGAAATAAGGGAAACTCTGAGTTTTCATTTTGTAAAGGGAGGTAAGTCAAACCAGAGAAAGAGGAGCAACACACAAAGAGAGGTTACTTACAGTCTCCCTTCAGTGCTTTGTTTTAGTCAAAAAATGATATTTTGGTGGTTTTTCAAATGAGGTTATGAAGTTTTTTTGCAAAAAAAACAGAAACATTTCCCATTTCTGTGGACCTACTCTACTCGGGTGGGCCAGTAGCTCATTAGCAATTCGTCTCTTAGTGGGCGGTGCTTCAGCGCTGCTCTGCACCCTCCCACTGCATGCTGAGGAACCTCCCTCCCCTCCCTCCCCCCGTCACTGAGAGCTGCGTTCAGAAGGGGGGAGTTGTGGGTTATACTGTTGAAGCTCACTTCCGTGTTCAAAAAACTGCAGTTCCTCGGCTGCCGCTGGGGTCTGGAACCAGAAGTGAGCAATTCTCCATGCACTCCCATGT
>JAPQLA010000003.1:1217588-1227777 GCA_029822935.1 Naso vlamingii | reverse complement strand
ACCAGTATTTGAGCTAAGCTAATTAGCGGTAGGTGAGCTCTGCCCGTCTCTTCCTTGTTACTGCACGCACAGTCAAATGAATGGGATCTATCCTCTTGCCTGGAAATCCAGAGGGAGGCAAAGATCAAAAAGGAAAAAAAAACAGTGTATCCCTTTAAGGTTAATTAACTATTTCAAATTTTTTATACAGTTATACATGTGAAAATAGTGTTGCCTTACTGCCACAGAAAAGCAAAACGTCTTTGGGTTTTTGGCGGCCTCTTCATTCATCTCATATCAGATTAATGCTGATGTTACATTACCAGCAGCTCTGTGAGCAGCACAAACTGTTAAGTCTTAACTGTCCAGCAGAAAAGAGCAAACTTCAGCGTCAGTCCGTGAACATTTCTCATCAGGGATTTCAATCTGGGAGAGGTAACACCAATGTCTATGCTCGTTTTTTGCCATTTTGCGATTCACACTTGTGAATTTTTCTGTAACGAATGATAAGTATTATCCCCCGTTTATCAAGTTTTGCTTTGTTTGTTGCACAGCAGCAACCACTCTCTCTTGTTCTTCTTGCTCCTCCTACTGGTGCATTTTCTTTGAAACGCAGAAGGCCCTCACTACAACCAGTAATAAGTTTGTCTGTTCTGGGCTGCTGTTGAAACATGGCAGTGCAACATGGCGGCCTCCATGGAAGGCTCCCTGTTCCCTTTGCAGATATAAAAGGCTCATTATAAGGTTATTAGAACACAACAGTTCTAATTTTTAGGTGATTATACACTTATTAAGACACACTTATAAATGGTATATTTCATTTCTAGCTAGTCTGTTCTAATAGATGCAACAAAATATGACATGCTGTACCTTTAATAGACAGATTGATTATAAAAATCAGTGTGGTTTTACTGTCTCACAAAATTTTGCTTAATTACTATACTGGATATTAAGTGTAATATTTTGTGTTGCTTAGACAGCACATCTCGTAGCATAATTGGCTAAATGAACTTTCCCTTTCTGGTATAATGCAGTACTCTCCGTCAACAGCTCTACCATACTTACTTGTACATCTGTTCACAGGTTCGGTTAAAATGGAAGGAGCAAGAGCGTGAAGTATGTTCAAAAACTAGTATTTGATGTAAATATATCACAGAAATTCTAAAGGTCATCCTTATTTGTGTGTTGTCATCAACTTCTTTTATTCATCTGCTTTTATTGAATGAGGCTCAAGATGATATTATTATTATTATTATTATTATCACTATTAGTGGCAGTGGTAGTAGTAATGCTACTGTTTAATTTTGTTGTTGGAGCAATGAACAATGGAACAACTGACATACCAAGCTAGGCCTGGATTAATACATTGTTGCTCGGGTCTCTGGGGTTTCGTTGACAATAAAAGTATCTCTGTTATCGTTAGACTGATCACATGATGCCGTGGCTGCTGCCTGAAGATGACCTTTTGTCCTCTACGGTCAGTGATTGTGAACTCACAACTATTTCCAGATGATGTGGGGTTTGGCAGAGATCAGCTGTCACAACCACAGACTCAATCTGTCATTTGCATTGTCAGCTCTGAGCCAAATGAGAACAGGGTCACATAGAGGAAAATAAACAATAGCAACAAGTGGTTTTTTCTGCACTATGTAATTTGTGGTTTGAAATGTAAAGGACGGAATATGTCAAATTCTTTAGTGCCTTACATCATAAACCGTTGAGAAGAAGTTAACATGCATGTATTTTACCCATCAGAGGCTTCGAATTCATAAACTGTTTTACGTTTCCTCTCTTTTAACCCCAGCTTTCCCTCCACCCATCTCAGTTGCTGTTTTGCACTCATGAAAGTAGTTGTGCATCATATAAAACAAATTGTTTCCTTTCTGCTGAAGTGCTCTAGCCAGACTGATCGATGGGAGTTGGTCAGACCAGTTTCCTGAGTTCTGGGTGCAGGACATTGGTGGTCGGCAGAGCAGGACAGTCTGGTCTCCTCACAGTCGCATAGCTTGAGTCAGGTTACATTCACAGGATGACTGACATATCGTGATGCCCATTAGTTTGGGTGTCACAGCATTCCTCTTTTATGTTTCAGAAGCATAAATAACAGCTACCATAAAAACTACTGGCCAGTGTTGCAGTGAAAATTCAAAGGTGAAATTCAAGATGAGTAGCAGTTTTGTGTATCAAGATTTACTGGTTAAGAATGTTTTTTTGTTCCATGCTTTTTACAAAAAATGTTATATTTATTATAAAGGAATTTCTGATCCAAGACGGAGATCCTTTCCGATCAGGTCATTCCTGATGAAATTATCAGTGTGGAAGTGGTGTGCATGTAAAGCAATATTATCATGCTTTTGTCAACCTTACATAAGTCACTATTCCTCAGAAAAATTATTAAAAGAAACACACAAACAGCTCACTATAGTGACGCTCCTATTTTCACTTGGTGTTCCTGAGTAGGTTGATCTACCTCCTTGACCTACTTCTTCATTGAAGGGACACTTACTGGACAATTTCCCCAAAGGCTCTGAAAGATAAATCTCTGTTTTAAGCCCTTTTGTAATGCTTAAAGTATCCTGTGGAGTTTTTTCACCTTCTTCATTTTGTTTGCCTTGTGCATGCACATGAGGGCTCACATGTGTAAACACATTCACAAGGATGACACAGTATATATTAGCAGCAATTTGCCAGCAAAGACTGCAGTGAAAAAGACTGTGCACTGGTGAACGTGGGTGTAGATGGCCCTGTTGATTTGGTCACACATGCGGAAGGTTTACCTCATTACAAAAGGTCTTAAAGTTACAAATGTACTGACCGCCAGAGGCAGTGAACACACGCTGAGCTGCTACTCCGTCAGAAATTAAACTTAAGAATATAAAGCCTCACTAAGTTTCAGTCCAACCAAATGTGTACTGAGAGGATTCATCCCCTGATGTTGTTTCAAAAAGAAAGCCAATAACTTTAACCATTGAGCAACTGCAGTCCGGTGCTTGTACCACGACGCAAGTTCATGTCAGACTGTCTTTCTTTTGGTGACCTGACTGATTGTTAGTGACTGGTATCACACAGCAGTTACAAACTGGACATGTCAACGTTGCCCTTTCCAATCCAGCTACTTGCATGTTTATGTTTCAAAGGGTTGCAAATAGAAAGTAACATCATCAGGATTATGAGCAGAGTAGTACACCCACTGCAAAGTTTGATCAGATCAATATCAAAAAGTGATTTTCAAAAAGGTAAGATGTATAACTAGCTTGATAAGAGGCTGTTTCAATCCTAAAAACAATTTTCAAATTAAAAGTAAGGTTGTACAGAAGTGTGGGAATTACTGCCTGTAATGGGTTGGAAACGCCATGCTAAGTTTTTTTTTTAATGTAAACTGACAACCCCCTAATTTTTTGTAAACATCTGAACTGTCCTAACTCTGTTTACAGTTTTGACATCGAGTCAGTACTCAAACATATCAGTAGATGGTGCTCTAACGCCACTGTGGATTCACTAGGGAAGGTGCAATTACGTGCTCTGCCCATGCGTAGCTCAGTATTAAACGAGTGTCGGCTGGTGCAACACTAACTTTGGTTGTCCTTCTAACTAATCCACAGGTATATGTGATATAAGAGCATTAAGAATCATTTGGTGAAGCTGTGACAGGGTTTTGAGATGTTTTTTTGAGCACGAGGAAAAGTTTATCATCGTTGCTCTGCGTATCGGCAGACACCGCCATGTTGAATGTTTGTGTTCATGACTTGTTTTTCTGCCATAGTTTTAAGTATGAGTAACAGACACAAGATTCTGGAAACAGACGAAAATGTGTTTTTAAGATTGTTAGAGTGTAAGCCAGTTAGCCATGAGTAAATGTTACTGTTCAAACTAGTTAACTTCCGATCGCTCGTTAACAGGACATTTTGTCAAACTGTTAATTGCAAGTCTAAGAGAATGTTATATAAATGCTGCAGGCAGCATTGTGTGTGTTATGTTAGGATAAAATTGATTTATATTGAATTTGTGTGCCCTTGTTTTACTAATTTGGTTTTAACATTTTTTTGTATTTTTGTAATATGTTTTGTTATAAATGAAAATGAACTTAAGGCACCAGGAATTTAGTAACTTGATGTGACTGAGACATTTTGCAATGCAGTATTAAACGAGTGTCGGCTGGTGCAACACACTTACTTTGGTTGTCCTTCCTAATCCACAGACTGCGTTTTTTCAGCTACGCAGCGCACCCTTGCCTGCGTAACCTTTGCTGCCGGCCCAGATTTCGCCTAGGTCTGGCGCCGGTAACATGTATAGTGTCTTTGAAATGCGTATTTTTATCTGGTAACAAAATGCTGATGATGAGGGTCCTATTTTGATTATCTATGGTGCATGGTGTAAAGAACAAGGTGCTGGTTCAAACAGGGTGTAGCCAAGTCCACTTTGCTATCTAGACAGCGCATAATCTGGGCGGAAAGTGAGGCACAGGACACAAAGTGGTTGGGGTTTATTTCCCTTATTAATTATACGAGCGTTGTTGGTGTAACATGGATGAAACAAATCACTGTGTAACCTCTCATCCCCTTTAAAAGCTAGGTGTGCTTGAACATGGGCTACTGCTGTATGGTAAAGGCAAGTTTAGCAGAGGAAGTTTAGCTTTAGCACCGAGGAAAGGATGGGCTCACGTGTGAGGTGGAAGCACAAAGGCAGCTCATGGGGAACGTGCCCGTGTAAACACATCTAAAAAGTGCACTCTCTAAATAGCAGGACAACACTCCACTAGACGTTAGATGTGGCTTTTGTTGGGTATTGGCACAAACGCTTTCTAGTGCCACAAGACAGAAATGTGCTAACAATGCACCAGACCAACATTCCCATGAGCACACAGATGAGTGCTGGTACTTTTGCTATTTAGACAATGTGATTGTGTAATGATCATGAAAATGACAATTAGCATTGAGAACAACAACTAGCATTTGGAAACTACACTTGCCCTGCGCTCAGCCTTTGCACTGCGTGAAAGAGAGGGCCTTCAGCGTGTAGACATTTTCTGCATTGAGTGGTGTGTATGTGGACTTTTCTGCCCTTCTGGGTAGCCGTCTCTGCAGGCAAGCTTGGTTAGCTAGGTTAGCTTCCTTGGTTAGTTGGTCAGTCAGCCCACTCGTCGTAAGTGTCGTTCAGTTATAAAAGGGTGAAAATTTGCGTTGGCAGTTGTTGAGTAAACTCCTTTTGTCAGCCTTTTTGCCTTCAGTGGGGTCTTGTGGTGTGGCGTCTTGTGTATTCTTGTGTCCTCTTCATCTTCAGTTTGGAAGTCCTTTTCCTCTTCTTCTCATGTCGCAGAAGTGGGCCACTCAAATGAGTTGAGCCCCATGTGTAAGGTGAGTAGGACCCTGCTTCTCCTGACAGCAACCTTTTTCTATAGAAGCCAGGTAAACATCATTTTTCTGGGTGTTTCAAAATCATTACAAGTCACAGTTGAATGAATCAGTTTAATGATGTGACATTGATATGGTCAAGTTAGACTTTAAAACAAAATGACAAAATGGATTTTACAATCCATGCTGATGCTAAAATTAAAAAAAATATATGTTGACTGTCCGTTTGAAACGGGTTGATGACCAGCATGTCAAACGTTAGTCTGATGCCTGATGCTTAGTTGAACAAACAGCCCACTCTGTACTTCTGCCTTCTCTCTCTTAAAAAAAAAAATTCCCTGACTTCCTCTGCTGCTCCCGTCATTATTCATACAGCTGCTGCAGGGCTTAGTTACTTAAATATAAACAAAAGCTGTTTTGGGGCATTTGCTAAAAAAGGCTGTTGTTCTTTTTTGGGAGGTCAGTCCTGCCATGTCACTGAAATGACAGGAGCCATCACAGAGTGAAGGAGGTGGAGCAGGAAGTTAAGTTTAAAGCTAGAACAAGCTGATCTGCTGTGCAGTCCAGGCCTGGATACCTATGACAGGTATTTATAGCCACCAGACGGCTAAGCAATGCTGCCTGGTAGAAAAAAAAAAAAAGCCTTTCAGAAGACTCTCCCCCAGGGCCCCAGGAATAGTCCCCCAAATCCTCCTCTCATCTGCTATTGAAGTTTTTTTTCAAATATTGCCTGAAAACTCTCCCAAAACAAAAAAGAAGATTAAAGCAGAGCAGGATGAAGGAGCCAGCTTCATGTTTCGGTCTGACAGGCCTCTTGTGTCAAAATAGGCCTTAAGTGTGGCGACAAAGCGCGGTCCACCAGCGTGTCCCCGCTGCCAAGTCCTGCATTCCAGCTGAGTATTTTTAGTGTTGGCATTTAAACCTGGCAACACATTACATACCCATAGCCTCCCCACTATTTCCTGTTCCTGTGAAAGATGGGGTGCTTGGACGCACACACCACCACTCATTACTAAATGCCCTGATAAAATGAACATATATGTGTACTCAGTAGAAGTTATTTTGTTTTACGAAATATAAAAGAAAGTATGACACTGTTAATTACACTCCTTATTAGGTTTCACTGAAATTGTAAAAACCGTCTTTGGGCACCAAACTCACAATATAAAATAACAACTGCTGTGTTTCAAATCACATACTTCTGTACTAAACACTTAATATTTTGAGTGCAAAAGTGCACAAAGTGTGTTCACATTGAGAAGTATGTGAAATTGCAGTGCACTACGCGTACAATCAAAACATTAAAAAATTGACTGTGGAACAACGGACACCTCACACCCTCAATGAACGCCATATTGGTGACGTAGCACAGGGATTCTCAAACTTTCAGCCCGCGACCCCCAAAATAATGGAGCCAGAGACTGGGGACGCCAGGAGGGGGGACATAACGTTGTGCACTGCCTGGGCCTATGCAAACACAGGCAATAATACAGCACAAAAGAACAACAGCCTAACAGCCATAATGTAATTTTAAAGCAATTTACGAAAGAACATAAGAAAGAATATAACCAGAATTCATACAATAATGGGTTAAATATGCTATTTTAAATTATTTTAAAAATTTGCTTTTTGAAAGGCATCTCATGACTCCGTCTCAAAGTCTAGTGACCCCCGAGGGGGTCACGACCCTCCCTTTGGAACCACTGATGTAGCTGAGGCTACATCACAAACTTCTCAACAGGGAATTACAGCCAAGGGTTTTCATGCACCACTGACCTGGCGACCGTGAATGTCGCCACGTTGCACAGATGTGAGTATACATGTTTTCACACTAAGCACAAATATGTACATAAACTGTTGTCAGATAGCCACCGTCAGTAATGTCTGTTGGGCCTGTAATGATTTGGTACTGTTAGCATGCTAGCTAACGTCAGCATCCGCTAGCTAGCTAACGTGTTCCTAGCTACGGCAGCATATTTTAATCAGACATTAACGTTGTGATGCACGTTTGGTTTATGAGTGATATATTGTTGTCTTTAGTGTAGAACATACTTAAAGGGGACATATTATGCTTTTCTGTCTCTTTCAACCTATAAATGTTGTTACAAAGTCGGATTGCTGTTTTAAATGATGCCAAAGTCTGAAATAATGAAGTCAGGATATGTAGCAGTAATCCCTGTGGGCTGTTTCTAATGGCTCTGAACACTCCGTTCTTATCAGTTTTTTTAAATCTCAGACCGCTGTTGCATCACAGTGTGCTGGGCTTTTCTATAGGTTCATCTGGAAGGTGTGTGTTTGAACTGGCCAATCAGAGCAGAGTAAGCCTTTAGAGGCAGGGCAGGAGCTAAAACAGAGCGTCTCAGACAGAAATCTCAGGCAAAAATCTTGGAAAAAACAGGGCTGTTGCAGTGGGCTGTATGAGAAAACAGATGAGTTTTTTTGATCATCAAAGCATGTAAACCTGCTCTAGTAGTAACCACGAATAAAATATGAACCCAGAAAATGAGCATAATATGTCCTCTTTAAATACAAGTTAAATAATTTAAATTGTGGGTGAAAACAGCTGTCAAATATTGGTGATAGTCGCCCACCGTCAGTTTGCGATGTTTTGTTAAAAAAGAAGAAGATGAAGAAGAGGCAATTAAGGAAAAACGTCGTCACTTCCAGTAAGTGCAAAATGCACAAGTGTAAGGGCACAATTTGGGGCAACACTAACCTGTCGAGATTAGTACACCACACAGTAAGTATACTGCATCGAAGTGTATTGCATTGAAGTATACTAACGGAAGTGTAAGATTAGGAACACAGCTAACATCTTCATATCACAGCCACAGGCTGCAACAACAAACAAATGCAGTGCAGTTGCATACGTGTAAGAGAAATTTGAAAGAAAAAAGAAAAAACAAAGATTATGAAAACATTATTTAAATGTAATGTCACACTTTTACCAACTCAGAATTTTCTAATATTGAAACAATGGTTGACAAAGACCGCTCTTCTATCGTCACTTTACAGGATAATTCTAACAGAGAACAATAATTCCCCTTGTCCCTCTCACATGGCTCCGTCTGTTGCAGCGTGAAGGTCACCAAGGTCAAGAATAAACTTTCACACTCAGCATTTTTAGGTTTTCGATGTTTTATGTCATTTTCTTCTGATTGCTAGATTTATTGTTCATTATTACACACTGCAATATTAATAACATAGCCTTTTTGTCCTTTAACTTGTATTTATGTCCATATCGTCTCTCCTTATTACTCTGACTGATTGAGGATGGAGAGGCACTGGCTCTATGTACAGTATGTACAGTATAAACCAAAACCATTGATGCATCTGTTTTTCATTCATTGTTGGAAGAAAAGTATTCTTATATACAGTATGTCAAATAAGCACTGCAGAAGACTGGAAAGCTGTGATTTGCTTCTCATCTATTTTTCCAAACACAAGTGTTTTTCATGAAACCAAAATGCAGGAAAAACAGTGGACGTATGGAAAAGTGATTGATATGAACTCTGCTTGGGAGACAAGCTGAGTCTACACACATCAGCCAAGTTTTGACTTCAGAGATAATACATGGACTTCATTAGATTGCTTACACTGTGATTAATGCTGTCTTGAGGTCTGTGTTTCATTTCTTGATCATTTCTCATTTACAGCTAAATCAGTTATCATCCGTCCTGAATAAAGCCCACATTTCATTTCAGTGACAGTTCCTCACCATCCCCAATCCTCAGCGCCTATAAAAATGTTTCTACACAAATATCAGGTGGTCTCAGGTCTTTCCAATGAGGCCATATGGATTGCTGCTGCTTTCAGCATCACAGAGCAGACTGATGTAACTGTTGGACAGTGATTAAAGTCCAGGAAATTTCCTTCTGAATCCAACTTAAATAAAGTGATCAAAGGGTTTCAGCAGCCCCCCTGCTGCTTATAGTTTTGCTTTTATAATCTCCTCCACTAAATTTGACCTGAGTTCCTACCTCGCCTCCCGTCACAGTTGGGTTTTTTTTGTATTATCGCTGCTAAAGTATGAATTTCTGGTGAATTAATTACAGGTCAAGAGAAGTAAAAGCTCAGTTAAGCACAGTCACAACTATGTGGTGTATTTTGACAGAGGAAGTACAGAAGTGTGAAAAATCAGAGGCGTTACCTTGATCATCAGAAAAAACACACACACAAAAAAAAAGTCAATCAGAACAAACAGGGCCACCTTTGTGAAGGTTTGTCTTTAACTAAGGTGTTTTTTTTTTCATCACACAGGACAACAGTTAAAAAGAAAGTTTTTGTGTTGGAGGTACCCCCCCCCCATAAATAAATAAATAAACAAATAAATTAATAAATGTATACAGTTTGTATACTGTATGGTGTTTTGTTTTGTTTTTTTGTTGTCACCTTCACCGAAACACTGGGTATGTTACTGTTGTCTGACGTGTTATCTGCAGTTATTTATTTGATTTGTGGTTTAGATTAATGTGTGTTTGTACTGACTGCAATGGCTAAACTTATCATCTATCAGTGAATTTTATTTAGTTTCTACGAGCAGTATGCAGAAAATGATAGCCCTTTCTGTTTCCCTTTCCGTTCTTTCTCAAAATAATAAAACTATTGATAGGGCTGTATTGAATATTTTGATGCTTCAAAACTTTGTGTGTTAATATAACATTTGAATCTTAAAGGGGTGGGTTGGAGGGGGTTGCTGAAGAAAACCTGTTCCCGACCAGGTTAGCTTCACAAAGTAGGTTACCATAGTAACTGACCCACAGCTTAAAGACCTCCTCCGAGGAAAATCATGTTTTTCACCTTGTTCACATGTTCATGTGACATTTCTCTCATGTTACAAGACAAATCAGGAGAAAAGT
>JAPQLA010000003.1:1173934-1184915 GCA_029822935.1 Naso vlamingii | reverse complement strand
TTGTGAATGTTGAATGTTAAATGTTAGAATGTTGTAATGTTCTGATACCACGTGTTTAAAACAATACAATATTTGGTTAATTATAGTAAGTTATCAAAAGTACTCAAGCTATTAAAATAAACATGGTTCTCAACCTGTTCAGTGACTTTTTCTGTACCAGCCGGGAACAGGTTGTTAAATAAATAAAAAAAGAATTTTCTGTTTGCTGTGGTATCTTTTTTTATACAAGTAATGTATCAAAATTGAAAATTTTGGTATTGTGACAACCTTGGTAGGGACTACCATAATCTGAAGGCTGGGAAAAGGTTGTTGTGTTTAAATCAAAATGGATAGAATGGAAACATTATTGCTTTTCTGTTTTACCTGTGAAAAATATTAAGTTGACACATCAGAACATCAATATTCTTGCCTCAATTTTGAAAATAGTCTTTTTTTCAAGAGTGCCTTTCTTGTTCATTTTTTGAAATTGCAATAAAAGTAAAGATTTCTGTAGTATAACTGTCAAAACTGAAAAATAGTACATTGAGTAGAATGTGTATCCTGCAAAACTCAACAAAATCCTTTAACATATATCACAATGAGGGTTTCTATTTGTAGGATGTGTTGTCCTCGTGTTGGTCAGGTTCAAGTTTGAAAAGAAAAAATTTCGCAGCCTTTAATATAAACACACACAAAGAAGTTGCAGTTCCTTTGATAAAATAACATTCTTGATAACGCTTAACCAAAAAACCGTACCTCATGCAAAGCAGTTCGAACAACACAAATAATAAATGTGTGCATCAGAGCATGAGAGTGGAGCCGAGTGGGGAGTGGGTTTCTTAAACAGCTGGAGCGGTGCCTCACCTCCTGCTCCACCCTGCTCCAAATTTACTCTGGTGCTGCAAACACCACGAGGTGCAAGCATGCCTGACCTAGAGTGCATCTATGTACTGTGCACACCCACCCACACTATTATCTGTCTCCTGCTGGCCACTGCAGCTCAATGGACTTTACACAGTACTTTAAAAAGGAACTTCAGAAGTCATACAGATGTGTTATTCCTTTTCCTGTAACAGATGATAATTATGTCGTACAAGAACAAGAGTGTAGAGCAAGTGATGAATGATTTCAGTGGCACGGGGTGAAATCTGAGTTAAGTGCTTTGAGTGGGCGAATGGTGGGAACGGACAGTTGCACGAGCGATGAGTGGCCAACACGCAAAGATATTTTGAAAAAAGTGTAACAACATACAACTCGTGAGTGTCTTGCTGACTGTTAACCTCATGTGGAACGGATGAGGTGCTGGGATGTCTGTTTTGGGAGGGTGGAGATTCTGACTGCTGGCCCTGATGTGGAGAAATCACGGGCGGCAGGACAGTGAATTTTTTTTTTAATTTTTTAATCGATAGACAACACTAAAATTCATGTATGAATTCACAAAATCAGAAATACTCTACAAAAACTTCCACTTTGAAATGTTTGCACAAAAATGCTTTTAGCTGTGATATATATATATTTTATAACCTACTCTTCATAGACTAATGTAGTTGGCACATTCGATCCATTTTTTGAAGGAGTGGAGTCACACGACAATTGTAATACTCCTTTTTATGGGAATGTGCACGCAGCCTGAGGAAGAGAGCCTGGTTTAACAAAGCAAGTTGATAGCTGTTGTGGTACCTGCTATCTCTGACTGGGGTTCGATATTTTGTTAAGGCAGCTCATACTTACTCTGTTGAACTTGCAGTACACCCTTCAGGATCCCACGCCCAGGCAACACACACAAAACACAGAGAGACAAACAGAAGGCACACCCACACACGAGGAAAGGAAATTCAGAAAGGGGATATTTCATCTGCTCATGACAGATTTCCTGTATTTTTGTCAAACTGGCTCCACCCCAGGGTCAAAATGTGCAGCTCTGTCCCTTGTTTTCTCAGTGTATATTTTCTTTCCCTAAAGACACTTCATTAGAAACTATAAGCATATTGCTTCCACGTTATGGGTAGGCTGAATGACCCTCATCTGGATTTAGCTCCAACATAGTATTGCCAAGGCCTGGAAACCATCTATCACACTTTTGTAGCATATTAGGGGATAGACTGTGACGGACAGACGGATGGACAAGGACACGTGTGGTTTCAGGAGCATTTCCTATAACCGTTTAAAGACAATTAAAAACATGACAATAAAAATACCAATTGAACCAAAAATGAATATCTTGACAGTATAACAGAAATACCCAACTTTAAAAGAGTTTTGAAGGGAGAGAGAATTTTTTATAAACAAAAACAGAAACATTTTAATAACATTTAAAGTTTATATGCTAGAGTGTAGACTGTGGGTGCAACTGTTCAATTCACTATTGGACACATCCCCAAGGACTGTACAACCTTGAGGGGCCCCCCTCAGGTAAGGGTGCCTGGTGATAAACATCCAGTGATCCCAGGGTCCACTACTGATGATGTGGCCTGAAATTTATAAATCCAAATACAGTCTGTTATTCAAACTCTCTAAAAGTGCACATAAGGCGATCCTTGAAATTTGCCCTAAATTAAGAATCTGATAAGAAATATAGCTACACAGTCTCTGCATAAATTGAGAAACAGATACAGCTGGACAGCAGTTTATCTGCTTGAGCTTTCTTTTCCTCACTCTTTTCTCCTCTCTTTTCCTTAAGGACACAACTCCAATGTCTGTCCCTGCCAACTCAAGACACCAAAGTGCTGATTATTCTGGGAGATTTAATATCAAGTCCTATCAGCTAAACCTATAAACACAAAATATTCTGCTACAAGGGAGGAACTAGGCCACTCCACTTATTCGAAATGAACAAACACCTCCTGGATCAGAAGAGTACCTGGCTATGGTTCATCCTCTGGGGATCATGATTATCTGTACATGTTTCATGGCTATCCACCCAAAAGTTGTTAAACTTTTAGTCTGGCCTATGTGTCAAATCCTCTTCAAACCCACTTCATTTTAAACCACTGCTGCCTCCACATACTTTCAGCGTCAGCTGTCATTCAAAGTTTAAACAGATCACAAGACTTTGAACTATTCTTTCCTGATCCTTTTACACTTTTTGCATTATTGAGGTTTACATTTTATGCTTCATTAACACTTTTTCTGCTTTTATAACGGGTTTGAATGGGAGACACATTACTGCGATTTGCTAGAGAGGAGAGAGGAGAGGAGTCGTAAAATTGTACAAAAATCCTTCTAACAAATTGCTCAGACCCCTATAATGTCCTTTCTACACACATATTTTAAACATAGAAATGTAGACAATTTTGTCTTCTTCTACTAAAATATCTTTTGACTTATAGTTTTAACATCGTGGCCAAAATGCATGAAGAAAGCCCTTTAACTCTCCCATTAACTGTAATGTTATTTTTGCTCTGACATTACAACAGTGTGGTGTGCACTTCGTAAAACTGTGATATTTTAGTCATCTTTAACTTTGTTTAAATTAATTGCACATGGATGTCTTCAGCAAAGCCTTGGGATGCTCACAGTCTCAGGCTCGTTTGCAACATACAGCTTCTGAACCACACTGTTTAGTTCAAGGGTTACGTTTTCAGAGCTCTGTCTGTTTTTATCAGTATACCTGAACTGTCAGTTACACACAGCTGATATTGATAAGCTCATTGTTCTGTTCTGATTGGTGGAGTGATGTGAAGCTATTTATAGCAGTTGATGCCTGTCTGTCTGTGGCTCAGTCTCTCTTTCTTACCTTCAACTCCTCTGTCTGTCTCTCCATTTTTAAAGTCCTTTCAACACAAGTTCTACAACTTTTGCCGTCTTTCATCTATAGAAATCATTCACATGGTTCAGTGTTCAGCTCTTTATGATAACTTATGCTTTTTCTGCATTTGTACTAATTTTAACAACTTGCACAATTAAAAGTCACAGTCATCCAAATTGTACTTTTTTAGTTTCTTGCATTCAATGCTTTTAAAGGTTCGTGGTTGATTTAACGTAAATGTAACTGTCCCAACTTTTTACACTTGTAGATTTTTATCACTACCAAATACTGCTTTCTATCTTAATTCTTGGACTTGTTAGTCTTTAATACAATTTAAATACTACTATCCGTACACGAAATTTATACTTTTAAGGGTTCATTTCACTCAAACACTTATGGTAACTACTTCACTTTTACAATCAGATTCAGCCACATGACTTTTTAACAACTTGCAGTTTAAACATTTATTTGTCTTCAATAGTTTACTACTTTATGTTTAACTTTTTACACTTTTAATTTATGGCAACCTCTCTGCTTACCATTATACAGTTTTAAAGGTTTAATACAATCAGATACTATTTTTTCTCCTAGTTATTATAGTTTGAACAGTTTAATCCACCCCCATACTTTGAACTATCATATCTTATTCAAATACCATAGTCAACTTCTTGCTTTTCTACCAAGTATTTCAATGTTATATCTTCTAAACGCAATAAGGTTCTCATTTCACTTCAGCCTGTTTTTCATTTCAGCCTTGGGGTTTATCAGCAGTGCAGTTAACATTATAGCTTTAATTTTTTTTTTTTACTCTTTGCACATTTCTGCGTTTTTGAGCAATGCATTGACATTTCAGCTCTCAGCATTCAAGCTGCATTTTCAGCTGGAAATGCTATTTTGCAGTTTAACATGAAGACCAAAGATGTTGTCGAACACTTGCCATGAGACTTTCGGTTGCTGTTCGCCCATTTGTAATTGTCACTCAGTGGTTCTTTCCTGTAAGTCCTTAAAATTCTTTTTTGATATTTTACTGTATCAACTCTTCACTTATGAAGTTCTGTGGCAGTGCTAATATTAATTCCTTCCCTTTGTTGCACACTTTCCAATGATGTGAGTTCCATGCTATACTTCAGCCACTTCAACCCCCATAAACATGATGATTAGACCACAGTCCTTCTCCTTTTCATCTTAATACCTTATGCATCACTTACAGCGCGGTGAAGACTTCCTGCCACACTTCCCACAGTTGCTGGAGGTTTGCTTTATGCATAGCTGCTGTAAATATTTTGCAAGTACTTAAACATAAGACTAAACATAAGACTAAAAATAAGGCAGCTTTACTTAAGGGTAGACAGTATTTGGTGAGATGATAGAAATTTTTATGTCATCCACAGAATGGCCTCTAGCTTCCAGTGAAGCAGGAAGAGGAACCAAGCCCTGTAATATTTTAGCTCTCCACTGTGGCGGGATGATAGATGAGGCAGACAGCCGTCTTGGATCTTCTGACCGAGGCGGCTTCCAGGCCTGGGTCACCCAGAGTGCTTTCCCCCCAAAGGTCCAGATGGATCTTCCTCTGGTCTGGCTTTCTTAAAAGAGCATGAAGGCTGCAAGTATGAGAGAAACAGTGTGTTTATTTCCTTGCTTATTTCCTTCCGTTTTGTGTATGTGTGTGTGTGTGTGTGTTAGCAATTTGTATCTTTTTATCTCATCTTTTTCACACATGTATTTACACACACACACACACACACACAAACCTTTTCTGGATCCTGTTCATTACTGCTAGACTTCAGTATGTGTCTGCTTAGCATAAATGTGCTTCTTCAGATAAGCAGAACTTTGCAAAAATCACAAGAATTCTTCAGTCAAGCATCAAAACCGACACAGCAGCGGTCGAGATCTCCTGCTTTGTCGTTCTGTCTTGGAGAAGTGAAAAAGCTCCAGCAATACTTTATTTCACCAACGCGTTTTGGCTTGTGGCCTTCATTGGGGTCTTGTCAGACAAAGAACCCTGATGATATAATGCAGTCATCACTTTCTCAAGCTTGACAAACTTCCCCAGAGCAAAAAAGGAAACTGTCTTCACACTCAGGATGAGTATACTGATCTGCATGTGTGACACAGAAGTATTGTCACTTTAATAAATGTATTTTTTTGAATGTGCATCACTGCAAGTTATTTATTCACGATTCAACATTTTCGTTTAGCGATTCTAACAGCCTGAGAGAAAAGTTTCACACAACAGCTGCAGTAATTTCCTCTCAGTTGGCCCAGAAGACTGAAGGCTGAGAGCTCTGTGCACCTTCTCATAAAAACACAACAGCTTTTATACCAAATATTCAGATGTCCTATAAAAACAACTGACTCTAACATGTGTTGGCCATGTGTGGAGGAAAGGTGTTTTCTTTTCAGGTGATGTATGTGTTAACACATAAACAATGTAGGCTGCAGGCTGCAGGTGTAAAACCCTGCTGTGCTAAAACAAGCCTGCACGGAGGGCTTTGATACATGCACACACGACTTTTGGGACGTGACTTTCATTCGTTCTATCCCATGAACAATGGCCATTTGTCAGATTGTAAATGTGAGATTTCAAGTTAAAAGACCTCTTCTGTTTGTCTGCCAGAGTGTAAGAGTATGTTGTATTTGAAATAAAATGCAAAGTAAATACGTCCTTGATGCTGATTTATTTCACCTTTTAACTGAAATCCCTCTCTATCGCTACTCTTGTTGTTGATTGATATGAACTCGTGCATATTGCAAAGACAAAAGAAAATGATCTAACTTCCTGTAATTAGAATAAAAACATCTTGCACAATGTCTTTGAAACAATGTTTTCCCATAAGATTTGTGTTTCAAAGATCTTTGTGATCACAGATTTTGTACGAGGACAGCCTTTACTGTTTGTTGCACTGATTTCACACACACTGTAAGTATGGCCGGGGTGAGGAGATTTTTTGCTTCCCCCTTAGAGGAGTTATTGGATCAGTGCACAAAAGAGCAACTGCTCAAGATAGCAGGACATTATGACCTTGACATCAGTAGGCTAATATATGCTAAATAAAAGAGTAAAGGCAAAAAATTGAAAATTAGTTAATTTGAAAAGAAGATGTCAAAGGAGGTAAATGAGGTTTTTTTTTTAATTAATTATTGTAAGAATGTTGTGAGGTCCACAATGATCATTTTGTTTACCTAAGCAGGGGTGAAAGTAGTTTTAAATTCTTGCTGGTCACCCAGTGCTGGTACTACTCCCACAGCCTTCATTGCCTGGTATTGTTGAACTCTCCTTGGCTTAACGCATCATTGAAAAAAATGTTTCAAAATTTTAACACCTGTATGAAGTAGAAAGAAACTAGAAACACCTGACACTGATTTGTTTAAAGTGCAACTTTCAAAAATTTCAAAATAGCCTGCGCATTTTTTTTGTTTTAATTTAATTTAACACTAACAGTTACTAAGTCTCTGTGTTTGGACAGTCAGACATGTAAGTGTCACATAAATAAATGAGAGAACAAATGATTATGAGTAAAATGTCTCAACTTGTGTTGTATTAAGAATTAAAACTAAGTTTGTCTGTAACAGCTGATATTAAAAACATGTTGAAAGCGTGTTAGCTAAACACAAGGATGTTTGTTGGATTCATTTATTATTCATCCTGTCCCGGTGCAAACAGCATTATTAAAACCCATGGTTTGGGTGTGGAAGAAATCAAACGGCCCACAACAATAAATCAAACGCACCTTTTCACAGGCGCTGTGTTTAGGAAGTAAAGGTACGCAGTAACGTGCCGGTGAGTTACAGAGGAGTCCCTGATCGTCAGCTAACACACAGCCTGTCTGAGCTGCTGTCTGTGTTGTTGGAATAAAACAGAACATCATGAAACATCACAACTTATTCTGCTACATGTTTTAATTTGAAGATTTTGCAACAAACGGCTGCCTGCCAAAACCCACAGCTCAGGATATCAGTCGGCTGCAGCGTGTTAGCTCATGCTAACGTTAACTGGCAGTAATGTTTTAACTGCTGAAAGGCAGCTGGGCTCCGTCCAGCACGGATCAAAACACAACATGGACGACTTAGAAGCAAATGATCAGGAGATCACAAGTTGTTTAAGATGTCATACTGTTAGCTGACACGTTGTCTTGCTAAAAGTGCGACTGTGACTGATTTTGAATGTGAGTTTTGGCACACAGGTCCTCTTCTCTCTTTCCGGTACTGCGTACTGCCTTTGAATCTTCTGTTGGTACGCAGTACTGGACCGTACCAGCCTACTTTCACCCCTGTGTCTAAGATAAGCAAAGGCTTGTGAGCAAAAGATTTTTTTTTTCACTTTTACAAGTGAAGTGGCTAATACAAACTAAAAACAGAATCTGAGAGAAAATTAACTGCGGAGGCAATGCATTAGTAGACCAAATAGGCCAAGGTGGAAATGTGTGGGGCCAGAGCACTGGCCTGCAACTCCAAAACTTGAGAAAAACAGAAGAAAGTTTGGTGATCAAAATCATTCTCGATAATTGTAAAGAAAACAGAGCATTAATGAAAGGTCTGACACAAAGCAGGTAACTGTTTAACACCTGTAGTGAGAAGTTTGGTGACACATTTGTAATTCGACAAACAAAGCTATTTCACACTTCTGTCTTTTATTGCCAGTGTTGGATTATCACAGGTACAGATTCACCAGAGCGTGTAGCTGTCTGTGGTTTAGGTAACAAGTTGTGTGTGGTTTCTATAAAGATAAATCCTTAAAGCAACACTGACCGAGACCTGCAGCTTCCAAAAACGAAACTTAACGATGCACGTTCATATGTCGCATAAAACAACAATTTGAGTAAAACAAGGTCATATTTATGGAGATGATGTCCTCCGACTGCTCTGCCTCAGCTCTGTGATTCACGGAGGTTCCTGAAAGCAGCATGTAGGCTGCCTGCAGACTGAAGCTGCAGCTGCAGCAGCAGGTAGTTGTTGGTGACAGCTCCGCTAAATAAAAGGCTGCAGACAGACAGAGCAGTCATTGAACATCAGAGGGAAAACCAGAGGACATTTTCTCTGTGATATATGACCCAATTTTACTAAGATTGCTGTTTTGTGTGATGTATTAACGTGCATCGTTAAGTTTTGTTTTTTGAAGCAGTGGGTTGCTGTCAAAGTTACATAGTGTTGCTTTAACAAAGTAACCACAGCTCTATTTTTAGGCATGAATAAAACTAAGTAACACAAATCCATCGGTAAAAAGCAGCCCTTACTAAAACAACTTACTTTGATGGCTATTAGGTTTAAAGTTAAGTCCATCAAATTATGACAATGGCAGCTATGATGCACTGCTACACAACATAATGATCCAGAGCAGGTGAGCGACTGACACAGGCACTCACAAATGTTAATATTTACCACGCAAACTTACGATGGAACTAAGGTGATACCCCCACAACCTTATCACTATCTTTCTCAAAGAACAAATATTTTCTTTTATTGAGAGTTGGGAAGGTTACTTTGGAAATGCAACAGGTTACATATTACTAGTTACCCTATTTAAAATGTAATAAGTTGTAACAATTTCAGTTACTTTATCAAACTTGTGTAGCTTATTACATTTGATAGTTTATAATTATTTTTCCTAAATTTCTAAGGAATGTTTTTGACGGTGAACCATTTTCAAATGTTAAACCAGGCAGTGTTGATGGCAGACAAGGGACACTGCAAATTTAGACAAGAGAACCAATCAAAGCATCAGAACAGCATCAGACTTTACTAAACGGCCTTGACTGGAAATGGCAAAAGAAGACATTGTCCACATAAAAAACATGCAATGTGTAGACAACATTCATCATATAGCCAAGGCCATTTACAAAAAATATTCAGATTTAACCCCCTTTGTAATCATTAAGAGGGGCGATTGGCCATCAGGAATACTGGGAGAAATCCCGGTGGTCCCGTCCCTCTGTGGGCCGTTTGATTAATCACCAGCCCACATGTAAGTGGCCACTGAACTGTCAGTCTTTTGTTGTTCCTTTTCTTATTTATGGTACGGGGTCGACGGGGTGTGCCCGGGAACCTGTATGGATAATGAAAATGAAACTTAACCTGCCATTCTCGTGGCCTGTGGATGGGCCGTAAGAGTTTTAAGTGGTTCTAAGCACTGTGCATATTGATTTAAATTTATAAATTTAAGTCAATATGGACATACTATAAATTTTTTATATTTTTTTTTAATACAATTTATTTTTAGAGCTAGATTCTCCCCCAACTCTCATACCTATATTTCTGGGGTTATATTTTCTCCATTATAGGCCTGTAAGTTTGGGTATTCCATATGGGCCCCATAGCAAAGGAGAATGTTAAGGGGTTAATGGGAGTTGTTAACGTCAGTCTGGCTTCCTTCATTACCTGAAAGGAGTTAGCATGTGCATCAGTGTTGGGTTTGACTCTGCAAAGATCTGTACATTAAATAGTGACCCTGATATCAAAGAGACAACGCGGTGGACAAAGTCAGAGGAAGTTTTGCACTCTTGGTAAAGTGGAGCGAGGGATATGTGCTGTAAGTGCTGCTGTGTGAGAGAAGTCTACAAGTGTCGACTGTACATAAATTTTTAACTCTGTAAAACGCTGTTTAAGAGACTGTACAGTGTTTTTCTCTGATACACCTGAAAGGAAGGTTATGTGTGTGAATTTGAGCCACTCTTCAGTAGTCTGGTCCCTGTTTACACGTAGCTGTTTTGAATGTTTAAGTTTAAAAAGAAAATTAACAGAATATATGTGTGTGCAAGTGAAAAAAAATCCACTGGAAAAAATTCAAGGACATATTTACAATGATTTTATGTCAAATAGGCCTACTTACATTTTGTGTTTGTATTTTTTTATTTAGTTTCACAGTGTCCAAAAGATTCCAGACCTAAAGACTGATGAGCTGGGGGTGGTGGTGTATCAGCAAGCTGGTTGTGGTGGGCTGGGCGGGTAAAAAAGTCACGGGCCTTTCTTTAGTCCCACTCTGCCCCTGATCATCAACATTTTCATAAGTAACTGTAATTTAATTACACGTTCTTTCTCAGTAACTAACTGATTTATCATTTATTTTGTAATTAAATTTTATCACATGAAACTAATTACTCCCCAGCACTGTTTATGTTTACATGACAATACAGAGGATGAATTCAAAAATAAGAGAGGAGGACACATCTGAGCACCGCAGGCTGTGGGTGAGAATGATCTGGTGTTTGTTGTTGTGTATGTTTGTTGTGTATGTTTGTTGTGTATGTTTGTTGT
>JAPQLA010000003.1:1132371-1142396 GCA_029822935.1 Naso vlamingii | reverse complement strand
TTCGCTCGCTAAATAAGAAAGTAAACAACCAAAAAATATTTTATAACAAAATCTAACTGACAACATGTAATGGTGGTTTAACTGACGGAGTACCAGTTTGGGGGCCCCAAATCCTAATCTCACCCAGGGCCCCAAACTGTCTGTAACCGGCCCTGCTGTGACAGGCTGTCAGCAGCTGCGGGAGGAGAGACTCCGCAGTGCGCTGGATTATGAGAAGGATGCTGCACACTTTATTTTCTGTGACTGTGTGGACGTGTGACATTTTTCCCTCACACACTGGATTCTAACAGACTGAGTGACAGCTGACTGACATGAGGAGTCCAGCGCAGGTTGAATGTGCAGTGACAGATCAGGAGACATCTCATGTATGAATCTCTGAATCTTCTTCATGACGCTGCGTGTTCACAGACTTTTGGTCATGGGTCATCTTCACCTCCTGTCGAGGCTCCAAAGAGAGCAGCATGGGCCTCGTGAGTGAATGCACTAACATGTTTAATAACCTCGTATATACTGAGGAAATGGATCAGCTGACTGATTGCAAAACGTTTAATTAGCTTTTGACATTTTGTATTGCTGTGGCGGTCACAGCAAATCATTACCAGCAGAGATGCTGCTCCTGCTTCACATGATGATGCTCTGTCCTCTCTCCTTCTCTCCGTGGAGCTTAAAATTTATGAACCCGTGTAATAATGACCATATACTGCGTCTCGTTTGACGTAAAACAAAAGATCGGCTTACATTTGCGGGATTGTCCCGCAGTAAAATTCCAGATTTTTAGGATCTTATTAAATTCCTTGCCAAATTTTAGGTCCTTAAATGCTCTTTCTTAGCAACATGATAAGCAGTGGTGAGACACTTTTTTAAAAATCTGGTTGTGGCTCTCCACGTGAAGTCTTCGGACACAACAGTCTGTTGGTCCAGGAACAGTCTGGTGTGTTTTTTTCCTTGACGAAAGCCATGTGTGGAATGGATTTAGCATGCCTCTCCTAGTTCTACTTTCTGTTGCTGTCTTTGCTGCAGAAAAATGATCCATTTTTATCGGCTTTAGCTGGGAAATCTCTGCAGACAGTGCAGTACATAACCAGTATTGAGCTCCGAGTCAGTATTTGCCCAGTCGGGCATGTCTGGGAAGGTTTTGCTTGCCCGCCGTTTTTTGGAAGTTGCCCTGGGCATTCGGGCAACTGTTAATGTCGGACCCTGGTAAAAAAAGAGCTGTGTGCTACATCTAGGATCAACAGTGATTAGTGCAGTTATATTAAAAAAATAAGTAAAACAAAAACAAAAAGATGAAAGAAACTCTCCCTGGAGCACTGCATAAGAACTGAAAAGTGATTTTTTAATCCTCTGTACCATTTTCACTCACAACACCTTTCACATTACTTACAGTCTTTTGATATGATGGATCATAAAAACCTTTAAAAACTTTCCTGCAGATGCAGTCGACCTCAAGCCTGACATCCTGACCAGCTGTGGAGTGGTTGGCTCTAGATCGTCTTAACTGTGATGTTCAGGTCCAGGTTTGGAGCAGGCCAAACCCCAGCTTCTAAATCAGTCCACTGACTGGGGTCTGAGCACATAGGCTGCAGCCAGCAGGCATGACCAAACAAAAGTGGTTACCAACCCCAGTGAGCAGGACCTGGTGCTGAAGCAGCACTTTTCATCATGTCTCCAAAAATAAACCATCCAATGTGCTCACTTACCGTTGTGGTTAGCCAAATTAAACCATGAAGCTGTGGACTATTTAAAAATCTAATTCTTGCTTTGCAGGGAGCCCACATATAATCTGCACGAATACTTTATTAGTCCAACTTTTCTCATATTTCTCATATTATAATTAGAGCTGTCAAACGAGTAATTTTCTTTATTGGGATTAAACTCAAAATTTCAATAGTTAGTTGTGATTAATCTAATTTTTAATCACATGCTTACAAGTCAATTATTTTGCATTTCAGTAAAGTTTTTTATGTTCACATTAACAGTGGAAAGTAATTCTTACCAAAGTATCTTGATTGTCAAATCAGAACAACGTCCCTAAGTCCCGGGTCTTCAGCAGTGTTCACCGGTCTGCAGTCAGTGGCCACCCACTTAGCAAAACAGGTCTGCGGTGATCTCTACACTCCAAAATATTGCTTTGGTGAAGCGGTGTACCTCCAGTCTGACTGATGTAAGCTTCATCTCTATGTTTAGCTTGTAGGTACCTTAAACTTGAAGAACTTAAGTGATGGTGAAATTCAACTGGACACCAGACTCATATTACTTTGCTTTGTCAACTGCAGTGTCGCGGAGTCTTTCATAGTTAAACGAGCCATTCAAAAGTCCAATTATGTTTCTGTCCATCACTGCAGTTCAGCAGCATTAACTCTTTAAAACTTCTCCTTTTGCCTATGCATGCTGTGCCGTGGCTTCCAGCCAAGCAAAGGTCAGATTTGCCAGATCAAGGTACAGCACAGATCTGTGCTCACATTAAATTTGGCACAAGGCGACCGGAAGTGCCACCCTCGCGCTCTCCTCAGCTCGGCGGGGCATTTCAGCTTTGGCGCCGCACAACACATAGACATGGTTTTGTGGTTTTGACAGGGGAATGGTGGAGTTTGTGCATCCTCTCTGAAAGAAGCTTAAAGGTGCATAGAAGTGACAAAATAGCAGACTACTAAAATTGTGCAAAAAAAAAAAATGCATGTGTTATGCTCCGACTTAAATCACGCATTTACGCTGAGAGTCCTAATTATTATTTTTGTTAGTAGTAGTAGCAGTGTTACAAGTAGGAGTAGTTGTAGTAATATTAGTATTATTAATAAAATTATAGATTTATCTGTACTACTGGGATAAATTGCATTTCCTAGTGGCAGGAGTTTTACTGTAAGCCCTTTCAGGTTTCTTACCTCTCCTGCACATCCAGTGATGTTTGTTTTTATTTTCTCGTTTCATATCACTCCAACACAAATTCAGATTCAGTGGTATAACCAGTATTTGTATTACTTAAATACTAACATATAGCTTGCATATTATCATGTACTTTTAATATTCCCTGCATATTTTTTTACTATTATATTTTGGTTGTTTGCCCCCCCCCCAGCCTCATTCTACAGTTTAATCAGAGTGTGGGCTAGACCTGTGCTATACTCTATGGAAAGTGTCTTGAGACAACTTTGTTGTGATTTGGTGCTGCGTAAATAAAATTGACTTACTAATTTCTTAATAATGATAGTAATTATCTGTAGTAGGTGGGTGGGGTTATTTCATTCTATTTTCCTTTATAGGTTCTTATATCTTGCTTAGTTTGGTCGAATCATAGCTTGGAATACTGTTGGTTCCGCTGGGCGTGTCCCAGTTTACTTGAACTGATGATAACTGTGATATTTCAGAATACTGATATTTAGTTGATAATTGACATGTGATAACGTTGTGCTGGTTATATATATTTTATTCCTTTTTCACTTTGTTATAATAGTATTATTGTTAGCATTAAAATTGTTATTTTAATAATAATAATAATAATAATAATAATAATAATAATAATAACATATGTGCCATTCTAGGTACCAAAAGTCACTTTACAGTGTGCCAAATCATCTCCCAGTTTTCCCTCTGCCCGCCTGAGCTTGTGTGTCTTTTTTCATTAGAGATCTTTGCTCCACATGTGCCTTTGACAACTCCCAACTTTCTACAGTCAAACCTCAGGGTAGCTGGTAGCAATTTGTCGTCCCTTACATGTTATCAGGGGTGGCGGGGGGGTGACAAGGGGGTTCTTGGGAGGAGGATGACACCAAAGACTTCTAATAAGCACTCGGTTTAGTTTGCTTTGCATATGGTAGTGCTTAGGGAAAGGCCACATGATGTTTGTTGTGTCATCCCTTGAAGGGAGGTTTCTTTATGCACAAATGTAAAATGTGTCTCAAAGCAGATGGCTGAGATAGTACATTTTATGTGCACTGATATGTAGTTTTGTCTTGCATCCACTGCTTCCACCCTTCAGAAATTTTACTGTACTGTTAACACTTCCATACAACCGACTAAATCAAATCACACAGTCAACCTTTACACAAGAGCGACACGTGCTGAACAACTTGTATAAGCTTCCTTGCTGAAGTCTCTTGCTAACTAATAAATATGATCACATCTTCTCGTGTACCTTAGCTTGAAGAATTAGAAATGTGAAGAATAAGTGATTAAACACTGACACAAGCACTAAGTTCATTTTCAGTTAGATGGATAATTAGCTGCTAAGCTTCAGTACATTAAACAACACTTAAAAGTTTTGATATTTTTTGACTGCAAATAGAAGACTTACATTTGATTATAATAACTTTGCTCGTCTTGTCTTTTCAAAACTTATGATGTTTCCTTCCATAACTGACTACATCTTATTGCTAATACTATATTTCTTCAAAGCTTAAGCATTTTGGAGCAATATACTGCCATTAAAACATTTAGGTCTGTTATAAGTTACTTGGAAAACAAGGCGTTGGAGGTTTACGATTGTGTATAGATGTGAAGTACGTAAGGGCTTCTCCACACCGGGCCTACAGTCGGGGGGGGGATTGTCAGGGCTGTCAGAGAGAGTCAGTTGCTGTGTTCCAAATTCCAAACTTCTGTACTAAAGACTTACTATTTTTAATGCATAAGTGCACAAAATGCGTGCGCAGTAAGAAGTATGCAAAAATGCAGTGTACTACTCGCACACTCAAAATGGTCAAAAAAATGAGTGTGGAACGATAGACACTTGACACCCTTCACAAACGCCATATTGGTGACGTTGCCGGAGCTACATCACAAACTTCTCAACTTTAAAAATGGCAGCAGGAGATTACAGCCGAGGGTTTCCTTGCACCACTGACCTGGCACTGTGAATTCTGCCTCGTTGTACGGATGCAAGTCATACATGTTTTCGCACTAAGCACCAATATGTATATAAACTGTTGTCAGATAGCCACTGTCAGTAATGTTTGTTGGGTCTGTAATGATTTGGTACCGTTAGCGTGCCAGCTAACATTAGCATCCACCAGCTAGCGAACGTATTCCTAACTATGGCAGCACATTTTAATCATTAACGTTGTGGTGCACGTGTAGCTGTCAAATATACATGACAGTCGCCCACCATTTGTTTGCAGTTCTCCACTTAGAGAAAAACTCTCTAAAAAAAGAAGAAGAGGCGGTTAAAACAAAAATGTTGTAACTTCCAGTAAGCGCAAAACAGCAGTGCACAATTTATTGAGATTAGTGCACCACACAGTAAGTGTACTGCATTGAAGTGTACTGCATAAAGTATACTAACGGAAATAGGTGATTTAGACCATGGCAAGTGTCTGTGGTCGGTGAGGTGTAAACATCATTGTAGGAACTGCGTGTTTGTTGGAAGCTTTTTGCCTGATTAAACATGTAGAATCAGCAATGACTTGTTGGTAAGAGAAATCAGTGTGATTGGCTGACCATGTAAGTGGACCTGTGCACAAAAAAGACAGAGACAGAGAGAAAAGTCTCTCGCTATCGCTGTAGATTGCACGATTACATACAGTTGGTGCAGCTCCTTTACATGTTGTCAGTTAGAAGAGGCTATACTGTGTGTGTGTATGTGTGTGTGTGTGTGTGTGTGTTCAAAAAATGCTGCTTAATCATAACAATGGTTGGTATACCTGTGGAGAGAGCTTTGCTTCCGACATTGCTACTTTCTGGCAGAGAAACACAATGCAAACTGATCTTTGTTGCAGCTTGTTCGTTGTTGTCAGTGTAGCATGTAGGAGCTTCAAGATTTGTGGGATTTATGCATGTGGGACACCGGAGTCTGTGTCCTGCCCGGACCTTTAAGGTCTTCCCCCAACATTGATCAAGTGCTTTACTTGCCCAACTATAGTTTATTCACCATACCAAGTTACCATTTTGTTAACTACTCCTTCACCACTGTTGTTTTACCATAATTTCGGTCTTACCATGACCTGTAAAAGCCATGTCCCAATTTAAGAAAGAAAGAATGTTAAAATCAAATGCACTAAATTTTGCATCATCCAAGTACTGTCTGGCCCTAAGGTTGCAACAACTTTTTAATATCTGTATCTGTATGGACTCTAGCTAACCACTTTAGTATAGCTGCATTTCATCTATAAGCTTATTTATAGTTGCAGTAGGGTACGTCTGGTAATGAGCTAGCAAGCTAACGTTAGCTTGCTAGCAGGAGGCTTGTTGGGAAACAACTTCCCTGCGGCCGTTTGCGCAAGCTCGCATTTTATTTCGTTTGTTGTCACTCTCTCCATTAAGTCCAGTTTGAATCAAGACCAAACGGTTGCAGGGAAAGTTGCAGCGGAGTAAACTGGTCCATCTCAGCTCAAGCTTGAGCAGACTGACGGTGTGGCTCGCAGACACACTGTTGTTGGCAGAGGCGAGTCAGAGCACGGTGAGCTAATCAGCTCGTACCGACATCACCTGTTGCTTAGAAGTGCAGCATAGACCGGCCAATCAAGACAAAGAGAACAGAGAGTACATTTTTCCGTGAAAACCTTGTCCTGGAGGCAGAGAAAATATCATGGTAAAAACAGGGCTTATTGGAGACCAGTTCAGCAGCTAATGGTGTCATTATTCAACCATATTACACTGTTTAATCAGATTACACATCGTAATGACAAGTTAAGCCAAAAAAGTTGTCTAGTTTTACATTAATGTAGAGATTTGCTGCTGAGATGGGAGGCAAAATGTAGCTTTTCTTGTTGCAGATGATATCTTGAGCAGATTTAGACTTTGTGTGAGCTTTGCTCTGGTTTGACAGGTGGTTCTATCTGCAGGATGTAGAGCTGAAAGGGTCAAGCGTCCAGCTCACAGAGAGGCTAAATGACCTGAGCAGAACTGCATGAGAACCTATAATTTATTTGATGAGGATGTCAGCAATACTTTAATATTTGAAAAGAAAATAACATGAAGGGTGGAGCCAACAACTAATTACAGAGGAGTGAGAAAACCACACAAACCACCAGAGGCCTGGGGTGAAGGCTCAGACCACTTAGGCCCAATATGTTACAGGGATTAGCTTCACTTTGTGTCATTACAGAAGGTCTCCATCTTTTCCAACTTCAGAGAAGGAGGCTGAAAGCAAGAAGCAACCAGAATAATAGCCTCCAATATACCAGTAATGTTTGTGAAGGCTGTTTTGTAATTATCATATTAAATAACTAGATTTTAGAAAAAAAAGAAAACAATTTATCACCATATTAAAGGAATGAGGCACTGGTTGACTTTTTGACCTTTTGGCAGAAAGGGATGGAGAAGTGTGTTAAGCCAATCGACTCAGGCCCGGAGCAGATTTCTGCACCAAGAGCCCCAAGTGGACATACTTGCTTGTCAGGGTGTCACCTGAATATCTGTTTTAAAGTGAATTCCAAGCAATCCATCCGCTACAATTTACTGCATAGTACAAAATATTGATCTGATGGTGGAACATAAGGAAAACTTAAGAGTCACCAAAAAGAAAGAAAGAAAAAAAGAAGAGCAAAAACAGCCAGAGTATGAAACAAACAAGGAGGAAAAAGAAGATCATGTAACGTGATGTAGAAGCCTGAACCTGGAAAAACAAACAGAGAGACAAACGTCAGCATGGCCTCCGTACGGTTCATGCAGGCGCAGTGTGTCTTTGTGAGCAAGTGCAGCTTGTGACTGCTCTACTGTATAATAACACAGCACAGAAGGAAAGAGGTTGTAATTTTGATATCCAAAGCCACAGCTGCTTGATATTGTGGTAATTGAGGAAACGATGAAAAACCACTTGAAGTTTTCTGGAAGGTGTCTTGTTTCTGTGAGTCCTTGAACTGTTCATTTTATTTGGTTTCACTGAGGCTGATTAAAGACGAATTAATGAAAAAGAGAAAGATTGATGCTCTTTTTGTGGCCTGTTGAGCTCTTGTTTCATCTTTAACCAGCCTTCTTGGCTGTGGAAAAGCTGATGCCTGCAGTGTTTTCACATCCAAGATCTAAAAAAGCATACCAGGACATCAGAAAGACCATATCAAGTTCAATCACCATAACTTATTTTAGCCTTAACATGACACTTATTTTGTGACTAGCACTAGCTAATTCTTATACTTTTTATTTATCCTTACAATGACACCTTTTTTAATAGGAAGGGTAACTATCGAGCATTTTACTAAACCATTAACAAATAGTGCAAAGCACTGACACACAGACTGAACCGTGAACTGGAACCCCCGACCCCATGAAACGGAAGTCAGAGTGTAATTTGCTTCCACATATTGACGTGTTTCTGGCAAAAACGGGCCTCTAGGCAGAAACTTGTGGCAGATATTGATTGACGTTCACGGTAGCCAATAGGGCTGGATGTGTGCTACGCCCGCCCTCCGCCCCGGCTGACAATATTGCTATGTGTGAATACATGGAGCAGTACAATCAGGGTACAGCAGGACTTTGTACACACCAAGGGATGATGATATGAACACAGACACACTGTTAAGTTTTCCAGCGTTTCAAGGACTTTCACAACTGTTATGATGCAGAAATGAGGAGTATTTCGGCTGCAGTTAATGACAGAACCCCTCTACCTCCACCACCACCACCTGACGAAACTAGCTAAGCTAACGCTAACTGGGGCTGTGTGTTTATTCACTGAGCTGTGTGACACATTAACAGACCTCCGTTTAATTTATGAACACAGACACAACGTCGTTAAGCTTTTTAATTTGTGTAGGACTTCCACAACTGATATAGTTCAGAAAGTGGTGAGTCCCCTCCTCCTCCAAAAGGGCTTCCCTGCGATGGAGCTGATGTGGGCCAACTGTAGACTTGTGTCTGTATTACTTGAAAAAAAAAAAAAACGAGAGCGCATTTTCATCTAACGAAAAAATTAGAAATGCCCCTGAGTGCAGGATGAGTCATCACAAAATTAAAAACGTTTTCCAACAGAGAAAAGGCCAGATTTTGATGTAAAAATACTCAGAAATGATTTTTTTTTTCAACAAATACATGGCATATAGCATGAGATACATTAACAATTACACATAGACACAGGATTAAAGCTGGGAAAATGTATTTTTTATATTTCATGGGGACTTTAAAGGAGAAGTCTGAAGGATTTACTGGCAGTGAGTTTGCAGATTGCAACTTACAAAATATCACTTTGCTCTCTCTCCTCCTTCAAATGTAAATAAAATTAAGAAGAAGAAAAGAGAACAAGAAAACAGGGTGGTGCAACATGGCAGATTATGTGGAGGAAGAGATCCCAAGGCTCATTTTTGAGGTAACAAAAAACAACTACCCTTACTGTCAGATGACTGACTAAAACAAATAAAATAATGATTATTATTCCATTATTGAATTTCTTCTCATATTCCCATAATTCAGCTGTACAATTGTGCCTTAACAAATTCATCTTGTTAGAAATTATAAGCAGAAAATTCCATCATCAAGTCACTGTTAACCTCTTTTCTTCAAGTCCTGAGTATCAGTTAGGGGCAATCATTACTTAAGCATTAAGCTAAGCAAAAAAGTTGGAGCAAACCCGTGACTTTTTTTTTTTTTTAAATGCAAAGTCTTACTCAGTGATCTGATGTGAATGATTTAGCTGCATGTACCCAGTAAAGTTCTGTCTCTGGCAGTAATGTTATGTGGTGTTAGTGAACTGGGTCTATGAAGAAACAAGTATGCTGGCTAAATGAATTTAAAATCTACTGAGAATTACACAAGTGGAAGCATACAGCACTTCCCAAGAAAACATACAGGCATGCCAACATTTATGAGAATGTAAGCTAAAGTATAATTCTTGATTTTCAGTTGTGCTATTAAAAGGAACGGGTACTTTCAAGTATTTAAGTAGCAGGAGAAATCTTTTAAAGGTACCCTTGCCCACACAGTAACCTTATGGCCTGTGCTGGAGACAAACTCCATTGTAAACCCATGTGCATGAATATTAAATGCTGGTAGCAACTGCTCCACCCTGTGCATTAGAAAGACCATCAAAGTGTCAAAGGCTTGCTGTAGAGTGGTGGATCACACAAAGGACTGTTGCACAGGAGACTGAGGGGCAGTTTACA
>JAPQLA010000003.1:1092652-1112422 GCA_029822935.1 Naso vlamingii | reverse complement strand
GAAGAGACCTGATGAGACCCTATCCAGGACGGAACCTGACGGAGAGACGGCAGGTCTTCAGTTACCGCCTGTCAAGAGCAAGACGCACTGTGGAGAACGCTTTTGGTATCATGGCCTCCCAGTGGCATTTCTGTAGGCGAGTGCTTGGGATCAGCATGAAAATGCTGAGATGACTGTGAAAACTGCGCTGGTGCTTCACAATCTGCTCCGCCGGGACGCCATTCTGAAGGAAGCCACTTCAGCCATGACACCGGCAGACCAGTCGAGTCCAGGAGGGGCACTCCGGTCTCTGCACAGCACGGGAACACACAACGAGGGCAGCCGTGCAAGTGAGGGAGACCTTGACTGAATATTTCAACTCTGCAGTTGAGGAGATACATTGGCAATTTGATTTAATTTAGGCTGAAAATTTGTGTTTGTCAATAACTAAAACACACAACGTTCTCAACGCTGCATGTAGTTCATCAAAACATTAAAATCCTTTTCTTTCCTTTTGTACTTTGTGAATAAGTAATTTTGTGAATAAAAATACTGTTTATAAAACATATTGTCCTTTTATTGTGTGCATTCTGTTTCACATTTTATACCTTTTCAAGAAGTTCGAAAGGCTGTCATTCTCTAGATAATTCTGTTTATGTCCACCACTAATACAAAGGGTATGAGTTAGAAAATGTATCTGCAATACACAAGCTATTGTTTTAGATTAACAGAAGAAAACTACGACAATAAAAGTAACTAGACATTTTCCCATCAGCTTATTTACGCAGTGTGCAAAGACCATGTTCTTGTTAATCTCTTAAAATGCGCAGGTATGCAGTTGTTAAATGTGAGGAGATTTTGAAAGTCCTGTAACGTACACACAAGGCACAAGTGACGTTAGCTGCATACTGTAGCGTTAGCAAGAAAAAAACGATACCAACCATTTCTACATATTTGGGTTATTTACCTGTCACCTGCAGTTTCATTGAAATGTTGTCCCATGCCCGGTGGGTTTTTTAGGTGTCCTTGTATGATGGTATTGCTGTATTGTATAGCTCCAGATATTTGGACACCAACATAATCAGCTCCATGATTTCGTACCTCACCAAAGTCCAGATCCTCGCCTGCCATTTCCATGTTACCCCACCCCCTCTTATCAGATTGGCTGCCACCAGGCGGCTGCCGCAAGCAGTTCAACATGTTGAACTCCAGGCGGCAGAGCAAAATTTGTGCACATATACGTGGGCGGCAACCACTTCATGGTCCTACCGTCGCGGTTGGAACCGCCTCCCCTCTGCCGCACTTCCCTCATTGAAATGACAAGAAGCGGTGAGTTGCTGTACGGCGGTGTGAAAAGCCTGTAAGGAATTGGGAATAGGTCACTCAAGATGCTAATTATGTAGCCTAGTTGTCTCAGCCTTTATGGGCCAGTACTGATGTAGAATCTGCACCTCTGCATGGTCACTGAACAAAGTGCAAACAGGCTGACTACTGTCCCTTTTTTTAAATTGGCTTATTATGCAAGAGTAGTCTTACATGACACTGCTACAACATGTCACTGTTTAAAAAGGGTGATTATCCTGTGATGCTTGGCCTGTCCTCCTCCACTTTCAAGAAACTGGGGGCGTAAATTAAGAGTATACCCACTTCTCCAGGCACCACTACAACACTGATGCCAATGTAACGTCAAAGAAGTTCAACTGACGTCTCAGAGTCTTTGACACTGTCTCCATCCTGGTGTTATTATGCCTGCACTGTGCGCAGGAAGAGTTTCACCGGATCCAACAGATCTTCTTTCAATCAGAGCTGTATCTAGACGAGGGAACCAGAGTTCTGCCTTGTTTTCATGCAGACCTGAGCTGCAGGCCGCTTGTCTGCAGGCCGTCAGTGTACCAGCTGTGTGACTGAGCGTCATCGCTTTGAGCGCCCTAAAATATCCGTCACCAAGTGCGTGGATCAAAGGGGGCAGCAACACCGACACGAATCCCGCCCCGGCATTTCATCTCAAAGCTTTCAGAGGAGGAGCGTGCACTGGGAGCAAAGAGCCCGCGGCATGCAGAGCTGTGCAGAGGAGAGAGAGGCCGGCTCGGGTTTCAGAGAGGCGCACTGACGGCTGACCTGCGGCACACAGCGGGATCGCTCTGAGGAGAAGCAGCGAATGGGAGAAACGGAGCGGGAGTCCGAGGAATAAGAGTCCGTCCCTGTGAATCACAGTCATCACTGACAGACTCATGACAATCTACAGAATGTCTCGTATTCTAACTTTAATGTAGGAGTCGCTCATCTGAGTGCAGCGAGTTTGAAGACAGTTTGAAGAAGAAAAAAGACATCTGCAAAACTTTTCTCACCACAGAGAGAGAGGCAGGATTTCTCTTCCACTGCTCTTTACCTGATGCATATAGAGATTTCCTTGAGGATAAAACCAAAGTTTGAAGTCTAAAATGGAAGAGGCGCAGAAGTGCGGAGCAGATGGCAAACTGAGTGCGGAGAGGATCCGCGGCGAGCAGCAGCAGAAACCTTCAAAACAGCCGCTGTGGAGAAACTGGAGAGATTTCTCTGGCGTAACAATTTGCATCGCAGTTTGTTTTCTGTGCATCGGATTTTGCATTGTGGTTTTTGTGCGGACGTCGGAGTTACGGTCCAGGATAGTAAGTCTGGAGCAGCAGCAGCGGGACGCGCAGCTCTCCGCGTGGATGTTGTCTCTGGAGCAGGTGGAGCCGGTTATCCTGAGCCGACTGGACGTGATCCTGGAGGAGGTGAGCACCGAACAGACACTCTCAGGCTAAACGTTTCAGAAATGGCAATAATGCATCTGTAGGGGAAATGTTTTTTTTAGTTTCATAGTGCTGTGCTGCATGCTGCGACTTTAAATGGGACAGAGAGATTTAGTTCCCACAGCCGCACTTTAAGCAGATGTTGAGTACAGCTGATCATTTTTTATGAATTCTTGCTTGAAAATAATTTATATTATTTTTAAAGAGGTGTATTAGTTGTTCCAGAAGGTATCACTGGGATTGTTCACACATCTTCGGTAAGTATGGGATTATAAAGGAGGCACTGCTGGTTTCTACTAATCTAAAATCTATGACACATGTACATTAAATAAGTGTATTATTTGTGGTTAAAGTTTAATAGCTATTTTTTTTAACAATTGGCAAACCCCAACTTTTTCTCAGTGATAGCTGTAACTGATCTATACAGCATTAGTAAATCTGTCATTCAGACTTAATGAACCATTTGAGGACAGTTTAAAAGATTTAATTGAGGCCTAATTAAGAAAGAAGTGAGGGGCAAACCAAACCAAAAAGAATTTATTACATGCTGACGACCCCAAACTATGTGATGGAATCTAACTTAGCGAATGCTTTGTTAACCTATAATTAATAGCCTACTGCTTAAAAGGTTGAATTTTGAATATGTATTAAGTCACACACTCAAATTCAACAACAGTCCCCCAGCCCCTCCCCGATTGGTCCATAAAGGATCAAGTTATAGGCTACATGTGTTATTACAATTGTGTGCTCCTTCCCTAAGATAATGAGTGAGGAGCTCTGCCGGCCTTTCACATCTGTTGCTCCTCTAGTCGCCCTCAGTGCTAACCTTTCATTGACCACTTCCACAGCTACACCAACAAGTTCTTCCACAGTGATTGAAGTCCTGCAGGGACTCTGTTTTCTCTGTCCTCTGTTTGCTTTAGCCCCCCCCCCCCCACACACACACACACTTTTACCAGGCTAATAAAATAGTAAAATGCACTTACCAAGAGACAGACACAGTGCAGGATTCAAACTGCCGGGGCAGACGGCAGTATTGTGCTCTTCATGTGGGAGTGTCAGTGAAAAAATGATAAAGGTAATAATCTGATGAGCTGACTGATATTTACACACTGAATTTATCGAGGACCAGTTCAACCTTTTGACAGAAACACATGCGGGATGAGTCAAAAGATAATCTAAACTCAGGATGCGTTCAGGGCTGTAGCCAGGATTATTTCAGAAGTACTGACATCATGAGACCAAGTCTCCTGAACCCAGTTGGCTCTTCTTTGCAACAACTATAGCCCAGTGTGCCAGATATGGTCGTGAGCACAGGCATTCATTTTGTACAGGCCCAATTGTGGGTACCAAATTTGGCAAGCTCAATGTGATAACAAAATCTCAGGAGGCACACAGTCACTGTGCCCTGTGCTGTTCACCAACAAGTCGAGGTTTAACTCCCATTAAGACCCGAACTTGTTTTTCCTACATTTCTGTTTTTGAACACATTAAATATATAAGTTGTGGCAGCCAGTTTGTGAGCTTTATTAGTGGTACTTGCATTTTTAGTAGTTTGAGTATTTTGAGCCAGGTTATCGTTTCCCCCTGCCTCCAGTCTTTATGCTAAACTAAACATGTCTTGACTTCAGCTTCACTCTTAAAATTTGCTGCCTTCAAATGGAACTCGTGAAGTCGTGCTATGAATTTGTGTAAATTAAAGATTTGGTGTTCAAGTGGAAACCGCGTAAGAAAAGCGTCGCTAGGAGATAGTAATATGAATGCCAGAGGATCTCTCGCTCTCCTCCTGGCTTTCTACGTGAAAATGTTGCATTATAACTTTGTGTTTAAACACCACATGGAGGAACAAGAGATGAGACGACGAAGGTGACAATTTATATCTAGATCAACAAATTGTCTACACTTACTTTTGGTCTTGTACGGGCCGATACGGGCTCTGCCATTTCAGAAACGTCAGCAAACACACCACCACTCGTGAACTTTGGGCTTTCTGATACATTTGACTTATGATGTCGTGAATACGGCTGGGGGAGCGTTCATATGGTCTCTGCTCGTAAACACGGTAAACACAACCCCATTTGAAGACACCATTACATTAGATCATAATTAAATCAATGAGACTGGATAAATTTTGAATGGAGAAGACAGCACTTCAACATAAACAGCAGTCAGAAAGGGAGGAAGGAAATCGGAAAACATGACTAAATGTTACGTGAATGAAAACTTCAGTCTGTTACCTCGTCTGTGAACATTTCGGCCTGAGTCATTGCAGTGAAGACCGTTTAACTATGAAATAAACAAATGCCTTCATCTTGTGCTCTTTAAGTCATCAAACTCATTCTTTTGTTTTCTTTGTGTTGATGGAGAGACCTCCATGGCAGTCACTACATATGTCGTTCAGTAAAGAAATACAATGCACAAATCAGACACACACACGATGGAATGACATAACAAAGCCACAGATTCACATGTTGTACTCTGTCCTCTTCAACAATAGCACATAAAATGAGGCTGATGTGCTAAAGGAGAACTAAAGGTGCTGTTGATAGAGTCATCTTTAAATGCCTGGCTCTGGAACTCCTCCGTGGGGCCCAGTGAGTAGGATCTCTCCATCTTCATTTCCAGACGGGCCTGAAGAGATGCAGCCTGCCTCTTTGTATACCTCTGTGTGTATAAATAGTCATTATTAATGGGACACAAGCACAGATGTGGCCTTTCGTAGTGAGAGAGAGAGACGTCTGTGGTACTTTCGCTGAGCACAATCCAGAGTCCACCTCCTTGTCTCTTTCAGTGATGACCAGTTTCCTCTGTGATGGAAAATGTGCCCCATGCAGCACAGCGTTGCTCCTGATTATTCCAGTTAAATTTGGATCACAGCAGAATCCTTTAGCCTCTTGAGCAATGTGTCCAGTTTGTTTCTAGGACCTCCAACAATCGATACAGAGCACAAAAAAATGAATATACCGGCCGTAGTTAATGAGAGAAGAAATGTCAAGCGCCCCTATTACCAACACATACTCACTCCCAACTCGTCACAGACTAAAGCTTGGTCAGGAGCCTCTGGACGTTACTTTATCATGCACTGAATACTTCTGTAGTATCTGTGTGTGACACCCAAAGCCTTCCTGCTGTTCAAACACGTTTCACATTGTAAAGCAGTTGCTGTTTGTTTAGGTTTCAGTGACTGAAATACTTGGTTAGTTCTGGGAAAACAAGGTTTGCTTTTGCTCTCACTGGCACTTGGACGACAGTGTCATGGTTCAAAGTCATGTGTGTGATCTGCCACTTTACCCTGACCGAGCCATTGCTACAAGTGTTCAATACTGCCACAGAGGGATTTGCATTGGAGTTATTTTAAACGCTGTGCATCGCACACAGATGCTGAAGGGGTACCCTGTTTTAAAAAAAATGACTCCATGGATTGCTGACAAAGTTGCAGGATGTGACAGGTGGACTTGGAGTGGGTTGTCATTACCATGAACCATTTCAATATATGAGAGCGTGAAAGAGAGAGAGAGAGATTGACTTAGACTTGGGAAACCACAGACGCATATGCAACCATATTTGAAAGTCTGCAAGTTTAAATTTCAGTGGCCCAGTCTGAGAGAAACAATGCCGTGTGGTGCCAGAGAGCTGCGACATTTCAGATGCAGCACTTTCAGAGCCGTGTTTTTAAAGGAGGTAACCCTTGGTCTCAGTGGGGCTGGTTGTACCTGAATTAACAATTTTGATTTTTATGTCCCTTTGCCGTGATTAACTAAATGAATGTGTTCATTAAATTTGAAGTAGTAATGCAATAGAAATAATTGTTTAATTTGTTTACTGTGACTTCTGGATGAAAAATCTCCAACACTTCACTTTCACTGGGAGGGCTTTTTCTTTTTGCAAAGATAATGCTAGTTTATAATAACTTTATATATATTTATATTTAAATTGCTTAATTAGACATTTTTAATGTATAAAATGGTCGTACATTTTGCCTCTTAGGTTTGCAGTGTAGCTTTGACCTAAATTTAGTCTATTAAAGTTACTTTCTTAGTCACATACGCAGCTGAAGTGAAGAAAGCTACGTGTACACGGGGAGAACATGCAGACTCTACACAGAAAGGCCCTAACCCAGCCGGGAATCAAACCCTTGACCTTCTTTCTATGAGGCAACAGTGCTAACCACTAAGCCACTAAGTCTGTTTAAAAAAGAAGCAAATAAAATAAACAATAAATATTAGGAAAATATTAAGACACTAAAGCTGATGGCATATTTGTAACACTGATGTGTTGTTAATAGAGTTTCACAAAGGGAAAAAAAACCTATTGGTGCATAATAAGAGTGATAAATAAAAATGAATCAAAGGGCAACCAAACAAGAAAGTCAGTAGCATCGACGCTACAAGTAGAAAGGCGTATCTAGAGCCTGATGCTACACGACATTCAGCTTCGAAGCAGAGTTGACAGGAGTTTGCAAGATTTAATAACCTCCCTGTTTATAACACAGCCTGAGAAAAATGCTATCTATAGAAAAATATTCCTAAAAAAAGAGAGGGAAAAAGAAAAACGTTTATGGAAGGTTAACGCTCTTTATAACTGCAAATTCTCAACAGGTGTTCACATTTAGAATAAGCTCTGTGAGGTCCTTGAACGCGACCTTTCCCAAAATAACAGCCATAACCTAAACAAGAATCCTGAAAACAGCTCGACCCCCTCCCCCTCACTTTGTTGTTACCTCAGCCCAAACATGGCCCCTTTAACATTAACAGCAACACAAAGCACTCTCTGCAGGACTGGTACAAGTCTGCTGCACATAGTGAGTGCAGAGGCATGATGGGAGCTGGACGCCACATTGTGAGGTGTAGAAATGTGAAAATTATAGTCTCTCCCTGCCCCAACTTCCTCGCTGTGCTCCACACAGAGCTGTCACCCAATACGCTCTGAGCATGCATTTACACAACACAAATACAAATATGCATATACATGTCTGCATCTTCTGTTATTTGTGCGCGCGTGTGTGTGTGTGTGTGTGTGTGTGTGTGTGTGTGGAAAGGAGTATAAATGAGCCGTGTGATAATCAGACAGCTGAATGCAAACAGCACACTCTAGTAGAAGTGTCTGAACCACCTCTGCACTTCATCAAAGAACAGTTGATGATAGCTACACACACACATGCACACACACACACACACATACACACACACACACATGCACACACTCACATAAGCACACTCACATAAGCACACTCACATATAAACACACAGGGAGAGCAACTTCTTTCGAAATGAAGGATACCTTACAGTTCAACCTGAGGCCGAACAGGCGTGCTGACAGTTGGTGATGTTGTAGTTATATTATTTTGTTAGTAGATGAGTAATACAGCACAGTATGAATTTAAAATGAAGCAGTGTAACAGTGATTATTTAATGAAAAGATCAGAATAGATCACCGTTAAGAGGAAAGAGGTTCGTGTTGTCAATGAGACATTTCATTACACAGTAATAAATGCGTGACTCTCTTTAATTATATCCATTTGCTAATAGTGTGCATATGCTAGATTAATAACTGCAGTGAAACAGGTCCACTGAATTCACACCTACAGAGAACAAGCCAAGCACTGTCCTCTCTGTTTAGCCTACATGCTACCTGTTGTTCCACTGGCTTCTTTAACTTAGTCACTACTTTTACATGGACGTCAATATTACCTCATACCTACCTCATATAGGTACACATGTGTAGCATACATTGTGTATTAGTTGGGATGAGATTGGACCATCAGCTCCCAAATATATCTTTTTCTTTATCTAGTTGAAGGAACCTGTAATACCCTGTTGTCATGTAGGTTTTTTCTAGACCACAAGCACAAACACCTCTTTAAAAAAAAAATCGATAACTAGTGCCAACCCAGTCATCTTGTCACAGCACGTCACAGTATGTCGCATTTGACCAAAGGCATTAGGAAGAGCACTGTCAAAACACCTCGAATAACAGTCAAACTGTCAGAGGGCCAACAAAGTGAGTCATGGGAAAACATTTCACATTAGAAGATAATTAAAATCATAGTAATGACAAAAAAAAAAAGTTCTGTCAAGTCAAACATTTTAAGTTATGAGTCAGGGGGTCTGACTACGCTGCTGTCCTGAGGAGGGACATTATGAAGCAAAAAGTGACATTAAAAAATTGGCAGCATGTGTTCTTATGGACAGAATAAAACTTTTCAACTGAAAATTTATAGTTCAGTAGCATGTATGAAAAAATATAAGTTCTATAAAACTGCTATTAAAATAAAAAAAGGTTTAGATAATATTTAATAATGAGCTGAGTTTGAATATTTAATAAACAATGTAAATTTTTATCAATATTTTTAATATTGATCATATTTGAGCTTTGTTCCAACATGTAGGGAGGTGGTTTCCAGAGAAAACTCCTCAGTGTGTCTGTGATGTGGGATACAGGCCAGTAAACAGGTAGAGATACATTTCTCAGTTCATGTAGTTCAATTCAAAGTGAGTGGCTGATAAAAAGGTCAGGATCAATACACCGCTGCATCACAGATTCCTTACTTTCATGTTAATGGCTCTTTGGCTCTTTGTGTTGAAGTTCTCAGTGTATGACAACATTGTGTCCTACAGACCAAAAACAGTGTATCATTTATCAGCACAGTGGTCCGTACATATGTGTCTGAGTTAAAGGCTTTCAACAGTTTTTAAAGTCTGTCCCTGTGGCAGGCTCTCCATCCACTGTGTGCTTTGGTTTGGTTATAGGTGCAGCTTTATTTTTAGACCTGAATGCTGCAGAATCCCTACTCTGTCTTATCTCCATTATATACTTTGAAGAATGTGTCTTTGAATTTCAAGGTGGACCACAGACAGCTGTGGCTGCATGGCTCTCTGGATTAGTCTTACTAAAGACTTCTCCAGTTGTAAGTGGGGTCTGCCAGTATCAACCAAATAAATTCCTGGAAGTATTCATGAATAATATAAAGTGGTTTAAGGGAAATTTATGCCTGGGTGTGCAGTCCTACAAGTGATTCCACATGAGACCTTTGAATGACGAGCACACTTAGCTTTGGAACTTGGAATCCTTTTCGCTTTTTTATGCAGATTTTTAGTGTGCTTTACAGCTAACCCCATACTTAAGGATGAAATACTCACGAAAGGCTGGGAGAACATACATTTATTCTTAGTTGTACTTACAGTTTTATCTGCAGTTGGGGTGTCTTCAGACTTAGGGTTAGGGTTAGTGTCTTAAGGCCTCAATATGCTTCAGAATTCTTGTTGGATCATCAACAGCATCTGAAACTCTTTTCAAAAGAGAGTTCAGCCTCCATCCAGCAATTTTTGTAACTTTTTGAAACAGACCGTACGAATATCACAACAACTTTGGACAGGTTTAGGACGTATGAAAGTAAGAAGGGTGTAAACTTCCCTCATTGTGCAACATCACCAATTCTTTTTAAGACAGATGTATTTTGCCCCACTGTATGACGGCTTACTTAAGATGTGTTTATGCAATTCTGAGACATTAACAAGAAATGCTTCCAAATGTCGGACATTTGCCCTTAATGATCCCTCGGTCGATCCATGGCTGTCCTCCAGGGATAACAGGCAAACTGAAGTAACAGGCAGTACCCAGAAAACGCAGCAGTGTTTCGAATGACTGTGCCTTCATGACATCCCTTCAGCACCTGTTGCAGGCCTCTAAACAGCCTGTGCCGGCATTCCTCTGCTAGTAAGCACCAGCAGCGGGACTGCCGGCTATGCTGTGGAGAATTTACTCATATGGTTTTGTATTCTGTTCAGGGTCAAATCACATGCAGGCCTTTGTTGATCTAATGAGGTCAACTGTCATGCTTGGATATCTTGTGGAAGACTAAAAGGTGTTGGCAGGGCTCATGCTGTACCAGTGCTTCTGAGACTTTCTTTGGCATGACTCTGTCCAGAATGCGAAAAGGTTCAAACTGTCCAGTTACCACCAATGACAAAGAGAGCAGCTAAGCTGATGATGAAATATTTTCAGATGATTTTTTGTAAAATAAAAGTCAGCACAATGACATCAGCAAATACCCCTTCTTCTTATTTTTCAACTGCAACCCCCTCCCTCACCTCCCCTCGCAGGAGAACCACTGCACTAAACATCATATAGACAATGTAAAGTTTTGGGTTTGTATTTTATTTTTTATTTTAAGTGGAACAGGCTTTTCCAAACATGCCACTTAAAGGACTGCACATTTCGATTTAAGGCGACAAACAGTTTTCTTTTGTTTGTTTTTATTCTGATGCTTCTACGTGTTCTTGTTGATGGACTTGAAGTAAAATCTTCGAACCCAAATAATGCCTCTGTCCTTTTTTAGAGTGACTAACTTTTACACGAGCTTTTCATAAGTTCATTACAACTCACTCAAACACTTATCTGTGATCCTGGCTTCTCAACTAACGTGGTATCTTCTGTGTATGTAAACTGTTATTCAACAGTTAATTCCCAACTGACAAAACATGTCAAGTTAAGGTCCACTTACTCTCTTCTTCTGGAGTTTTTGACCTCGTCTTTCATCGGCATATGGAAATTTATCAGTCGTCATGGAATTGTAACTGGACTTCTTGTCCATGTTTAGCTTCAAAAGGTCCAAAATTGGTCTAACTCATGAGGCTTTGTGTGTAATTACATGCATATTATATTTGCTGAAAGTAATGTAATAGAACCAAAAATTGTGAAACCAGTAAATGGGCATACGTTTTGTTTTAGGTGCAATGTGATGTTATGATGTCATTGCGCTCCAACATTCTTCCTCTGTTTCCTCTGTCGTGCAGAAGCTTGCAGCACGGCTACCAAAGACAAGGGAGACGAGAGACGCTTCCCACAGCTGCCTGTGTCCCCCAGGTAAGTTTCTCTCCATCCGTCCACCCGTTTACATGCTTGCTATTTTTCTCTCACCGATGATTTATTTACACACACACACACACACACACAAAGGACACGGGACCCTGTAGACAGGTGAGAAGCTACATTGGGTCATTCAAACTGTTTGGTTAAGTTCAAGGTGATGCAAGTTTGCTAATGTGTCTTCATACATTTCACTACTTGAGGTTGTTTTGACGATAATTGTGGTCACAACAATGCTGCTTTCACCCTGGACATTCGATATTTAGACGTTCAGTCAAGATTTCTGTACATGTTTCTCCACATGGACGGTTCCTTTTTCGCTCTTTCATCTGGTTCAAACACACCTGTGTCAGCAAACAGAGCTGCGATGGGGAGCTCAGTTAAAGAGCTTCCAAAAGTCTGGAAGATCTCCACCAACCCTGAGTGGACACACTGTGCAGCACTGTTGTGTTACGTAGTTTTACCACATATTAACAAATTATACGAGGAAAAACGTGTCATGAAACAGAGCAGCTGAAATTGTTTGATGCTTATATCTAATATTTAAACAACTATAACTGATAGTTTTATAATTTACATGTGCAGTCATTTTTACATTACATACAGTCAGGGCCATTTGTTTGCATATTAAGTCATGATGCAAGTTGGTGTGCCCACGTGGCATCATTGAGGCATTCCTAAGGTCAGCCACATCTCTGTGTTTTGCTGTCTGTGAACTTGACATGGAGCATCTACCGTTTTAAAAATGATAGTGGTCAAGCTCGGCAGTTCATTAGCCAACACTTTACCTCTGAATTCTTGAGTTTTCAGGAATTGTTCCTGTTAAACACAATGAATTTGCACTCAGAGGAGGAGTTGACTTAACTAACCAGAAATACTCAACTGACTGCTTCGGATTTACATCCCAAAATAATAAAATCATTAGAAAGACAAGGTATGTGTCATTGTGTGCCTTGTGTGCGTTGACTTGCACTCATGCTGTGTTCATGTCAGGAGTGGAGCTGGAAAAGATTTCCATGTTTGAGGGAGTTCACCAAACACCTCAAGACAGAATTTTGGGTGCAGTTACCTTGAATAACAGGATGTGAATGACATTTATTGTGAGAACATTTTTGGCTAAGACTCATGGGAGCTGTAGTTGTGAAATACTTTGAAAGTCCAGTAGTTTTGATTTAATGGTTCATGTAGGGTTACTCAGCTTGTACTGTCCAAGCCAGTATGCAACTATAATTTAGAAAATAGAGAACTCCTCCTCTCTGTCTGTGCTATGAGTGTGTGAGTGTCTTCCTGCCTGTGATAGCACTGTGAGAACAGGGGGAGGTGCCTGTCACCACACATTAGTGCTAATTGGTCCTGTCAATAGGATGTTAGTGTTTTAACATGGCGGTAAGTGTCTGTGGGATGGCCCGTGAATGCTTGCGAAGGTGGTGGTTTGCTTGCAGCTTCAGAGGAGATTCTCCAGGTGTGGAAGTCTTTCAACTCAGAGCTGCCAGATGGTCTGAAACTTGTATTGATGTCTGTGACTTTCTGTGTTCGAAAACTTTTAGAATGGATGTCTGGGAAAACCATGGTTTTGTGTTATCAATTGACTGTCCAACCAAAACATACCAACCCCTAAAATTTCACTGTTTTGTGATATTTACAGTGCTGCAGCCAACAGTATGAATGTGAAAGTCAGGCCAGGTTTAGATGAAAGCAGCTCTACTAAAAACAGTAAAGTCTCTTTTTTTTGGGTCTCAAAAAAATCAATGTTTACATGAACAACTGAAAGCACTGCAGTGCACATGCCAGGTCAGTAGTCGGTGGTGTGACTTTGTGATGACATACCATCAGAGCTGCTGAAAGTTGTTTACTTCCTGTTGCTGCTAAGCCCCAAGCAGCCTCAAATTACAGAAATTCAGTTGTATATTTACTTCTAAAATTATGCAACCAACACTCGAATTTGCCTCAATAGACTGTCGTCATATTCAACTTGCTTTGGGCGCACAGTGGAGTGTCTTGTGCTAGCATTAGCATTAGTGTAGTCACCACTTTCAAAGGCTTTGTGCGTTGCCAGTTTACACAGTCGCAAAAGAAGGTTTCAAAAGATTACACTCTGGAACCTGGTTTGTTGTTTGATGCGTAAACTTGTGCTGTGCACTGCACTGCCTCTCAGTGACACACAGAATGTTGGTTTTTCCCACTTTTCTATTGATTCTTTTAAAGTAATAGGTGCTAGTTACTAGTGGATCCATTCCTGCTAAAAATTTTTATCCTTTCCCCAGACAAATGGTTTCTAAAACCATCTTTTTCTCTGGCTAGTTAAAGGAACCGGTTGGGCCCACAGCTCAGGGAGCTGTGTCTGTACTGCCCTAGAGTCAGTAATCACAGTGTGTAACTAACATTCTGTTTCGCATGACTTTTTTGGGTAAGGTTTTTGCTCATGGGATAAAGGTGAAGCAAGGTTGGGTTTATGCCCCACTGTGCCCATCTGTAACCACAGACACAAACACACCCACATCACGAGAAATCAGTAACCAGTCCATACCTCACCAGCACATCACAGGGCATCACAGGACATCATTCGCTCTCACACATAATGAAGACAGTCCAGTACCTTATATTTATGATGAGGGAATGAAACAGGAAAACAACATAAAACCTATCGATGTGAGGAGCTGAGATGATTGTTACGCATGAAGCACATCAAATAGCATATCATTAATTCAGACAAAACACCCAAAAGGTCCCATTCCATAGCAACACTGGCTGGCAGTATCCATTGTCAGTTAGTGGTAGATACCAGTACCAGCATCAGACAATGCCTGTGATATCACTGAAAATACTGGTATCTGTACTGGCTGATACACAAGTTTGAGTATCGGTATCAGGAAGGAAAAAATTGTGTCAGAACATCTCTAGTTAGCAGACCTTGCTCTTGTTCTGCAATGAATTCTGGGGTTTATGTACAGATAGCTACAGAGCACCCTACCCGTGCCCACCTGGTGCCTGCCAGTCAGCACCGGCTGCACAGCATGTTCACATGGCTGCCATGCTTTTGATTATTTGCAGTGCCAGGTGACAAAGAGGGCAATGCTCTGGCGCCTGGATGGACACGCTGCAGACGATAGCTCAGTCTAATCATGGACAAATTAATATGATTAAAAGAAGCAGATAATCAATGAAAATATGTCCAGAACAAAGTAGCTCATACGACAGAGACTGGATGGTTGATATGTTTGGTTTAATTATTACCCTCCTTCTCAAAAAGTGTTCCAGATAAGCTGGTGGTGGAGCCTAAGGCACAATGCACCATCAGTGCACTTCTTAATGGTAGAATGGCATATTGAGCATTTTTATGCTACTTACAAGATAAGGATTTTAATGACACACCGATCACTGATCTGTGAGGTGATCATATAGTTTTATGCTGAACGTTAAGATGGTGTGGTTACCCCTGTGTGGTTCTGTTGTAATTCTGGGCCCTTACACACACGTTTGTCATGGATGTCTGTCACTTGAAGGACAATGAGTTTTATTCTGAGCTCGACATGTTTCTGAGCAGCCTGTGAAAACTGAACTTCGGAAGTTGCTAAAAGCAGAGCAGCAGAATGTGAGACACTTCAGGCCTCAAAGGTGCCACAGAGTCTGTTGTCTTTCAAATGTTTATCACGACCATGAAACGAAGCAGTGGGCCTAAAAGTATGTTTAACATACGTGTTGCTTTAAGTGGACGGAGATGAATCACCAGACACATTGCTTATGGCTGAGTTGGCCTCACATTAACAGTCTGGGCATGTTGTGTATGCGTGATCTCAACATGGCCCTATTAGGGTTTGAGCAGAAAGGAGTTTTCAGGCAAAGGTAATGGAGCCTGACCTGGTTCAGGCAGACCATTGGTCTGCTCTGACACCTCATACATCCACACTTTGCCATAGGACATGGGGCTTCAAAGCTGTCAGAGCTCATCTCACTCTGATACTGTTGTAGTTCCTTGCAGTATCTCACAGTCGTTTCTGTAGCTGTTTCCATAGAGCACTGATACACTGCTTAGACATAATGGCTTTTCTGCATATCTTGTTTTTTCAGAGCTTTTCTGATGTTTGTCTTTAAAATTAAAGCATAACTTTTGTTCACAGCATGTGAATTGAATGAATGAATGGTGCAGACAGTATATTAACATGTGAAGTGAGATGAGCAGCAATGTCTAAACAAACTGTGAGACACTAGAAGAACATTTTAAAAAAAGACAAATTAAGCATGTTCATAGTGATCAGAAAGTACAATAATAAACTCAAACAATAAAGCATTATCAATATCCCAGCCTTGGCCAAGGATGATGCAGCCTTGATCTGCCGCCTTGTGGATATACTCTTTATTCCTTCAAGCAGGTGCAAAGTGCTTGAGTTCATGAACATTGCTTCTCATGTCACAGCCATTTGTCTCAGCATCGTCAACACAGATTTTCCACGAGCGGTTTGCCTGAAATGATTTTCACGTACACCTCAGCGTACACCTGCAGGCTTTGATTCTTGTCTTCATGGGGCTGTCCCTTAGTGACACTCCACACACATCCTGTGTTCCTGTGGAGGAAGTGACTGGGTCAGAATATGAAAACCATACACTGAATGTACATATCTGTTTACATGCTAATAAACTCATTTGTGTAACAGCTCGGGTGATTTTATGGTGTTGATGTTTTCACTGTCTGAAATGTATATCTTATAGTTTGACGTTTATAGACTTTTTCTAAATCACTTCCCATAGATAGTCCAATGCCTGTCTCAGCGATACAGAACACCCTGGTCTGGTAGACTGGATGAGTAAAACTATGTACTGTATGTGTCACCTCTCACTCAGTATCACATGCCAACCAGCCATGCCAAGAATAAAGCTTATTCCCTGAGGACGAGAATATTCCACAGAGTCTTTGTTTTATCCGGCAGCCAAAATGTGATTTTTCAGGTTTGTTTGTTGTCATGACCTGCATACCTTTGGTCTAAACATCCTCTAAATAACATTTCTCAATTTTTGGACACATGAGTTTATTTGTCTGTCTAAATGTAAATGTGGGTTTCAGGGTTGGAGGAACTAGATAAGAGATACTTCATGTTAATGTGGGCATCCATTCACAGTTTGGGGTGGGAGTTAGAGAAAGAGTTACAGACTGAGACATTGTGATAGTTGAGCAAAGTTTTGTTCCTAGTGTCACATTCACAGATGAATGAATGCATGTAGCTGGGGCCTGTAATACGAAGTGAGTTTAACATGTCCTGGATCTCTTTGTGTTACAAACAAAAGAGATCCTGCTAAGCAGTCACAGGAAGCTGGTTATCAACTCGGTAAATTAACCCAGGTTTTCCTAATTAAATGTGAGCAGATTCACATAAGAGAGGCGGGGTTTGCAGCATATGACCAATCACACACATGGACTGAGCAGTCTAGTGGCAGCAGAGCTGCATGTTTTTTTCAAATAGGAGGAGGAAGCATATTTAATTCAGACGAAAAGTGACTGCAGCCATCAGAGGCAGGAAGGCGCAGAAAAAAATTGCTGACTGTGAGAGTACGGAAAGCATTTAATATTAAGATAATAAAAGAAACGTGCAGACGTGGGATGAGTGCTGGATCACAGAACAGAGAGATCTGTGCATTAAAAACCTGCAATTCACACTGCTGCGTTACGAGAAGCTCTTCTGACTGCTTTTATAGCCTATTTAATGTCCCTGCGACATCATTAGGGCACGTACATCTATGCAATTATTAAATATGTGTCTCACAATATGCAACTAAAGCTTGGTTAGCTTCTTTTAAATTCTATTTCAGACTTGGTCTGTGAACTCTCTTTGCTTCCTCACAGACTCTTTCGTATCAGTGCTCTGACCTCCATGGGATCTTCCATGAATGGTGATGTCATTTTCCAAGAGAACTGATTGATCTGATTGGTCAGTGAGCAGAGTGTTTATACCCGCTGACCTCTTATCTCGAACATAACCTGCTCCGGAACAGGTTAGCCATTCAACAGAAGTTACTGCGGTGAAGTAATCCACCTTTGCAGGACTGAAAACCCAGAGTTAAACCTGAAGTTAGTTCGCTAAGCATAAATCCTGCTTTGTAGTACAGGCCCCAGTTCTCAAACTACCTTTCTCTTTAAGTGTAGCTCTATGCTCTTTCACATTTTATTTCAAACTTTTCAGTTTGAAATAAGCTTTGAAAGCTCTGTATCGTAACAGGGGATGGTTACCAAATTGTCACATAAATAGAGCTTGAGGATTGTTTTGTATCTGTACTTAGACCAGGCCATTGTTGTCTCTCTGGGCAAATGATACAGTGTGTACACATTAGACAGTGATTTATGAGTGTGAACATACATGAGCAAGAGTCAATCTGCCTATTCGAGGAGTGTCAAACAGTATTTGCTTGTTTTGAATACCACTGAGGCAGCCAAATGACAGATCCTAACAATGATAGTTTTTTGTGTAAAAACAAGCCCACCAGAGGAAAAGTTAGCGGTTCATCGGGTCGAAGTAAAAAGTAAAGGAACATGGAGGCACTGCTAATTCAGGCCAAAGTCTGAGAACTGACTTGATTCCTGCACAATGTTGTCAGAAGGAGGGTGAGGGGCAGTTGTCTTTGGATGAGAGGAAAGAGAAGGGGAAGAGAGAGAAAGGATTGTGAGATACCAGCACCCCTCCTCCCTCTCCTGTCAATCGCATTTCCGCCTCAGCAAAGGAGCCCTGACACACGGGATTTAGTTGCTTTGTGCCACAGTGTCTGAATGCCAATGACTTCAAGCAATAGGAAAGGGCTCTGTGTATCGATCCACATAAAGGCCACGTGAAGTCTAGAAATGTTGGTTTAAGAAGCTTAACACAAAGATAATAAATTTTCAGATTAATAATTTAACTATTTTGTACAAGCATTCAGTGATCTATCCAAAATGGGTTTTATACAGTCTTTTTTTAGTTCTCTAAAGTCTGATTGTATACAACTCGGGTCCTTGAGTCCATCATTCTCAAAGTAATAACACCAATGGACTCATGGACCAAATGATTTGGTGAGATCTGGAAATGTTGCCAAATTGTTGAAAAAATTCAAATTAGGAGAATAACAACAGCAGTGGAAAGTAAAATTTATTCAGAAGAAAACAAAGTGATCAATTGTAATCATGACCTGAACTGGTTGTTGAAAAACTGCATCATGCTACAGCAGCCAACTGCCAGATTCCAGATCTGAGCAGTTACTTTATTTGTGAATACAAATAGAAATTATGTCTCAAAATCTGAAAATGGGACCAAGATGTCAAAATTTTTCTTTAACACCTCTGCAGTGTACCTAATGTTTTAAGTCAAAACCAGGCTGAGAATCATTTCCAGGTCTTTAATTCTGTAAATATTTGTATGTCGTCAGTGTGTCAAAGCATAGTATGAACTCCCAACCCACACTTGTGTGGATGAAACATGACAGGGTTGTTGGGGTGGACAAATCTTGGGAAAAAGCAGGAGAGGGGGGTTCAGAAGGAGAGAGACAGGAGGGTCTGTGGGTGGGTTTAAGGCCCTTTAACGCCTCGCACTTCCAAGGGAGGAAGCAGGCTTTGACAGTTTACCTGGCTGAAATCCCAGACGAAGTCATGACAGGCGAAAAAGGCTTGTAATCTGACCCTCCATCCCGTCCTGCCAGCTGCTCAGCCCGGCAGCTTGGCATGGTTGGCATAGTTTAGTCCCCCCCCCTCCTTTCAGAACATGTTACCCATCCACTAACAGACACAAGATTCACAATTATTTATTGGGACCATAGTTTCAGGGTATTGACATTCAGGTTGATGATTTTAGATGTTTATTAAGCTGTCAAGTCTGCAGCAGGGATATGCGTTCTATCTGTCCATCCTTCCATCCATCCATCGTGTCATATACATGTTGACATGTGGATAACACACTGTTTAAGACAGAAGGGTGACCTGTGTTGACAGTGCTATGCAGGGACAATGTGCCTCCAAGATACAAACCCTGGACTGGGGGGCTCTGATGCCAAAACGGCTGCCAGACTGTTGGTACAAGTAGAGGGCAACTGGATCTCTGGGCACTAAGAATATTCACAGTGGTCTGCTGCTGACAGACCACTGGGTCGGGGATCAAAGAGGGCTCCAAGCTTGTGTGTGTGTGTGTGTGTGTGT
>JAPQLA010000003.1:1051307-1071598 GCA_029822935.1 Naso vlamingii | reverse complement strand
TGTGTGTGTGTGTGTGTGTGTGTGTTTAGGTCACTGAGACTTTGACATGTGGAAAGTACAAACTGCTGTTCCGTTACCATTGTCATGTCCTAACATACAGCTGTTGAACATTAAGTTCAAAACTCAGCGCTCACCTTCTAACGCGCTGGTAAAAAGAGCCGTCAGGAGCGATGTGAGGTTCAGTGTTCAGTATTGGACAGCGTGCAGACTGGAGAAGCCAGGGATCGAAAAGATGCTGCCACCCATGTGAACTCAGACCTGGTATGAAAGCCTGCAGGCTAAGTGAACAAACATTTGAGGGGAAAACAACATGATGACATCACATATGCCTGGTTGTGTTCAGTAAAGTGATGATGACAAATCCTTCATCTTCAAAAAGTTCAGTAAGTTCACACTGTCTTATTGGACACAGATCAGGTGGAGTTGGATTTATCACCGAGGCTGGAAAACAAAGGGACACTCCACACTGAAAAACAATTCCAACGAAACCAAGACGGACAGACACACCTCAGCAGTTAACTGATGAGATCATAGACAGAGATGCTATCATGGAGCATGATCTCAGGAGGGTGGTCAGAGGATGGATCCTAACTTCCTGAAGTACACATTCCACACTCAGTCTGTTTTCCAGCTGTCGATGGTCAAAAACAACTCACACCATGTCCATCACAGAAACCATATTTGCTGCTTTATTAATTAGAATTTGCTATTGCGACCTGATCTTTTTTCCCCACACGTGCTAAAGAAATCCAAATAAGATTTCTCCATGGGTCCAAAAATTCATACCTGTACCCAAAATCAAAACTTCGTTTCTTACCGTATGTAAAGTCAGCCCTCTTCTGTGCCTGCCTGGCCATGACACCTGTGATCCGTCCTCCTTGTCAAAGTTACATCCATCCAGGTGTTTCCTCTGTCGCTGATAGAAACAGCATGGCTAATCCATTCAGTGTTGACGAACATGACTTGTTTAGAATCAGCTGTGTGGTCTGAAGCATCTAACATAAGATATAACCTAGATTGTTTGGCCATTTAAAATATAGATATGATTCAGGAGTGTTAACGTTAGCATTGTTTACATGCTCTCATTATGCAGTCTACCCTCTCTGACCCCTCACCTTAGGCCAGAAGCGATACACTCACTCAATCATTTAATGCCACCTTGTGGCCACCGATGCACTCTGCAGTTACGTTTGGATTAAAACTTTTTTTGGTTTGATTGATTGTTTCAAAAATAAGCAGTTTGAAAACAAGTGTCCCGACTTTTCCACTTTTAAATATTTCCAGATACTGCTGAAGTCCACGAGTGTAGAGGGCTGTCCACGTTTATCGTTTTTATCGTATCGTATTTTTTGCACTTTCAGAGATTAGATATATTCATGTTGTGGGGTTTGATGTTTTACAGTTGACTTTATTTGGAAGAAAATGGCCTACGAACCTTCATCACTATGTAAGCAAGCGATCCCACACATCTGACATCCTGACAGCCTGGTGAAAATAGTGCACACAAACATGGAAGTCAACAAGGGCTCGGTCCACGTGTTCAGGGAGCTTTTAGTCCGTGACTTTGTTGGAAGCTTGTTGCTTTCAGATGGACAGTAAACCTTTTTCATTTTCATTTCATACACAAGGGTGAGAAGTTTGCTCTGGAGCTCATCAGATGTTCTCTGGAGTTCAAATCAGTAAAACTGTCATGTATCAGAAGTCACCCCAACCACACACCTTTATCCTCCAGTGCACCTTTAAGTTCTGTGAATGAGAGCTTTAAATATGGTTTTCTCATTAGCGGTGGCCTCAGTGTTTGCTGTCACGGTTGACCCTTTTGTACCCATTCACACGTGATGACATGGATATCCCAGATTATGAGGCCTGATGCCACTAAAGGGGCTTAGAGGAACCAGTGTGTTGCCACAGTGGCTCAGTCTCGCTCCAGCAAGCCAAAATGGACGCCACAGCTCCCCCGCCTGCAGCACTGTGCCATTTGTCCCACAGGTTGACCACAGGCGTGTGTGCTCAGGAGTTCTACTCTACTGATCTGAGACACAAAGACAAACAGTGGCCCCCAGTTCTTTGTTCTTCAAGCCACAATTGAACAGCAGATGGTTGATCGGGACTAACACGGTCAGTGCTGAGCAGAGGCCCAGAGCTCCGAGCTTCCTCTGTCCGGAAACCCCAGAGACATTTTTTATCGTTACCCCAAGGAGTCAGCAGCAATTTGGGATTGTTTAATTTGATTTTGTGGAAAGTCTGAGGTCCATGTTTTGAAAGCTTTGAAGTCTGTAAATCCTAGAAGAGCATGACCAGTGACCACCTCCAAGTCTAAATCACTTATTCAGACAAGCATGGCCACAAACAAGAACACACACACACACACACACACACACACAGACATAAGGTTTTTACATTAAAAAAATGTATTTACTTGTGTTGGCTGGAGCCCCAGAAATTGTTGTCTTGGAGTGAATATGAGTCATTGTTAATAGGATAAGAAGAAGAAGAAGAAGAAGACGAAGAAGAAGAAGAAGAAGACGAAGAAGAAGAAGAAGGGGGATGGGGGTGTTTTTCTATTATCTTTGAACATCCCCCGCAGTCCCCATGCTCACACACTGACACTGAGTGTGTAGAAAGCTCTTCATCAAGTCCAGCAGAGAGGGAGTGTCGTGGTGTGCTGTAGATTTTGGAAGGTGTCTTCCCTCTGTGTGAAATGGGACTGAGGAAACCCCACTTGTCTCTTTTTGTATTAATGTTAGTAAATGGTTTTGATTTAAATTGTGTTTTTCCAGCTTGATTTTCTGTGAATGTGTCCCTGGTGGTCTCATGCTCTTTACAGCGCATGTTTCTGTGGGTGTGTTGTATGAGGTGATTGACCCAACTGTTGAAATGTAAGCGAACCAGTAGGACTGCAGGAAGTTTGTGTTCAAATGTGGTACATGCACATGCTCTGTAAATGAGGTGGTCGAGCATTGAACTGTGCATTGCCTTTTCTGAAACGACACGTTTAGAGGTACAGATGATGATTTTGATTGATGTGCCCACCTTGGTTTTCCTTCTTTCTCAGCATCTTCTGAACATGTGAACATGTGCTGGAACATTTAATGGAAACCTGAAATCTCAACCAAACTGATTATTTTCAGTACCACACTCAGTTCACCACTGCAAGAGGTACACAACTTGATTTTCTTAATCATACAAGTCGTGCTTTCATACAAACATAAAAGCATCAGCAACAAGGTTATATCAACATACTGTATCTAACATCGATTCCTCATCATAACATGTTGTCCATTTGTCAGGTAAATGGGTTTTATTGAAAAAAAATATGACAGGGTCTTTCCTCTGTGCGGAAACGAAAAAACGTCTCATCCTCGAACAACAACATAAATAAATCTACCTATCAGAAATAAATAGGAGCACCGCAAAACTTGACTGATGGAAAACAACGTTGTAGAAAACAGCCAAAAACTTGATGTATTAAATGTTTCTAATGCAGCTTAGTTTGGTTTTCTCTGAAGTTTATGACCTCAACCTGGGTGGCATGCAGAGGTACACAGTTCCTCTCTTGGTTTTCAGGCTGTGTGTGTTTGTGTATGTGTGTGTGTGTGTGTGTGTGTGTGTGTGTGTGTGTGTGTGTGTGTGTGTGTGTGTATGACTACAGATCTGACAGGCATAGGTGTAGGAAATCAGTGTGTAGATGGGCAGAAGACATCTGGAAACAGACTCATGAGCTCATGTTTATGTGAAAGGAAGAGAAAGGTGGAGAACACAGAGGAACAGACGGAGATGAAAGGAGGCTGATAACAGTTAAGATGTGATAGTTTTTCTTCATTTTTATTTTAATAAAATAAACATACCAACCTATCGATTAATTATTTAAGCCATGGCATGAAGAGAGAATGTGAACAGCTGACAATGAGTGTGCGACCTGTGGGGACATGGAACGAAAATAAAACACAAGGGGACGGCAGTGGCATACGGCCATGATCATGACACAAAGAACCTACACGCTTACTGTGGTGAATGTAAAGCGTGATATGGCCTGATCAGATACAGCACATGTTTCTAGCATTAGAGAGGTGATATCAATGAGTGAAATCCAGCGCTCAACTGTAAATCAGACCCTCAGTGTAGGTGCCTGTGGCAGGACTCCAGTTAACCCTTGTGTGGAAATAAAGACTGTTTAACAGTGACTGACCATGAAATTGCTGTGAACACTGGTGGTTCCCAGAGGATGGGTTTTCCTGTTTTTCGCATGACTCTTCTTCTGTCAGCTCTGTCAGGTCTAAATTTCCTTGTGACCGACACATGACAAGGTATTGATGCTGTATAATGTATCCAGCATTAACAGTGCAAGCACACTGTGTGGTGTTATAGGAAAGTGAAACGTTTGTGGTGTCCCAAACTGCACAGCATGGGGTGTCACATATCAACGCTCCGCTTTACGAGACCTCACAAGCTTAGTCCAGAGCAGAATGTTTTTGCTTTTCAACCTCTTTTTATTATCAGATTCATTTTTTTCTTGACTTTTGAGGGGGGAGGAACAAAAAAGTGCAGAAGGGTTGTTGGCTGTGGGACGAAGGAATGCAAGAATGTCTTGTCAGTCATAACTCTGCCAAGCTGGAGGTAAACTGCCGTTTTTGCGGCCAGGCCTGTTTTTCTCATTTGGGGTTGCTCCGTATGAAACCTGACTCCATGATGTGATTGAGCTTTTCATTTTGTTTGTATTTGCAGTGGACGTATCCCTCATCAGTCGTTACTATTTGTTTTGATAGGCTGCTTGGGAAGGAGAGCGAGACAGTCCACTGAGAAGTGACCTTTAGGTGCACCTTGAAGCTCGATTCTTAGAAAATGGCTGTCTCATGGAGAGCTGCTGGAGCAGTGATTGTGTGCAAATACTAAAATGCTGAAAATTTGTTTAAAATAACACCACAGTATGTTCCAGGTGGAATAACCAGCTTGAGGGGCACAGTATTGAAACTGCGCTACTTGGCCCCCTTTTCTGCTCCCGGTGCGGTGTCCGGCGCCCAGTCTGCCGTGCACTAATAACTGTGTTTTTGTGTTTGTTTTTTTAAAAACAGTGGAAAAAACTTAAATTATTAATCATGCTTTTAAAATTATATTTCTAAAATGGTATTACCAACTAACATTGGGGGGAGTGAGTGGATGTGTTTTCTCCCAGCCAATGAGAGCGTGCAGGTGAGGCCAGGAGTGGATAAAACATGGCAACTGGACGCTGTTCAGAATGGAGAAAATTTTGGATGCGGACATGGCAACGAAGAAAGAGAAATATGGCCCTTGTGAGGTGAAACAGCAAGCAGATGAAGCTTGTTCCAGGGTGAGAGTGATTGTCTGGCTTTTACCCGCTTTCTGACACTCAGTATGTTTGCAAGCACAGTTAAGTCGAGCTACGGTTGAAGCTCAATTAGGCCATTTGATTGGAGTCCTTGTCCCAATACACAAGGGCAGAGGAAGAACTGATTTATTGTCTGACACTGCTACAGCAGGCAGCGATATGCCCTGTACAGCTGGCTGCTATTGGACCTTCTTCTGGTTAGCCAAGCAAGCTACAAACAAGTGAGCAAGCATCTAGCAGAATCCATGTCGAACGGTGGAAACATGGACGACTTTACAGCGCTTTACTTTTGGTACAAATTCCATCCACGCTTCTCCTCGTGCTTACAGGATCCTTGTTTTCTTCCCAGCTTTCTTCTACAAATTTATGCTGTCCAAGTTCCAGGTCAGCGATGCTGCAGATACTGTCGATCATGCGCAGATTTTTACTCCAGTCCGGGTCTAGTTGAGGCGTAAACATGCAGGAGTAATTCAATTTGCAATCACATTATCTGGGTGTGTTAGCTGGACTTTGAGAAATTCAATTTATCATGATTTCAGTCAGACTAACATGTTCACATGCATTTTAAATATCTGGTTTTAGCCGGACTAACACAATAAATTGACTTTCTCTAGCGTCTTGTAAACTAACTGACTGACAAAGAGGCTGGTGATGAAGAGCAACGCTGAGCAGTCCTGCTTTCTGTTGGACTGGTAGGTGCCAAACAGTAGTGGTTAGCTTGTGCTAGCTTGCTAAATTATTGACCTTTCCATAAAACTAATGTAATATTCCTGCGTAGCTTGCTGTGTAGGTACAAGCAGTATAAGTAAACGCTACAATACTTCTGTTGGTGTTGAGCTCGGGAGGAGGGGCCTAATTTGTTGTGTTTACAAGCTGCAACAAACAAATGCTGCTGACTCCACCTTTAATCTTTAACTCATAAATAAATGTAATGAAATGTTGAATATTTGAGATGTAGAAGGGTATACGGTATAGAATATAGGGTATTTATATATATATATAGGCAATATGGTATAGAAACAGACAAAATGGAAATATTTAAGTTCATGTACACTAGAATTGTGTCCTGCAGAGTGCACAGGACAGGACAAGAAGCCATTTACTTCAGAGGACTCAAAGATCAGACTGAACACGGTTCTCTCAGATCACATTTCATGGCTTCAAATTAACAGAGTCTGTGTGTGATATTCATATACTGTTCTCGTATTTTCGTCTTGTCAACTATCTGTCTAAGTATTGACTAGTCCTATAGCCTGCCTGAAACCTCCGGGCTCTACAGGACCACACATCTAACTGTGTGAATTAGGTGTGCATTTCCTGTTCCCCACAAACGTTTTCTGTTCATTTGTCTTCACTCTGACATATCCAGTGTAAATATGGGTTTCACTTTTCGCCTGAAGATAAATGTAGAGTTGCTGTGTGCTATTTTGAAGTGATTGTTTACAGCCATCATGTCTCCATGTGTGCTTGATTCATGTGTTTTGGACAGTGGAGTCCAGCTGACTAATGTCTCTGATGACAGCTCCCACTCTGAGCCGGCCCTCATGACTTTCAAGTGTCCTGCTAACGGCAAACAGCACAGGCTGGTTTTCTGACCTGCAGTTTGGTTCATTTGGTCCAGGCCGGGGGGGAAAAGATAAACTGTGACTCTTCAGCTCAGGTCCAGATCCTGTTCTTATAACTTTTTACTTACTAACTTAGAGAGGTAAGCTTAAAGTAAGACAAACTGACAAGTAACTTGTTGATTCGACCGTTTTGCTGATTGTCATCCTGCATCACAAGCAAGTCATCAGTAGCCTGGTAAACCAGACCCAGAATTCCCTTCGCAAATAAAGTCACTTACAGAAAAGGGTCTGGCCACGCTCTTTGCAGAATTTGAATCCTAGTAGGCGTGGTATGAAGTGTGAAGCTATTGGAGCAGCCTTAAACCAATCTGCATTAACATGACTGTGTAACGTACGCTGTATAACTATTCAGTGAGACAGACAGATGAGTGGGAAGGTTAATGTCCAATCCAGTCTATTTACATAAATGCTGTTATATTTTGTTGTGACTGAGATTCTGACCTGCCATGCATCGTGAAAAGAGACAAGTAAAAGTACACATTTTTTATTTGAAAAAATTGCATTTTCATCGATAGATGCAGCTACAGGCTGCAGCTAGCTGCCTACAGCAGAAGCCCCGCCCCCTCGCTCCCCTGCGACAGCGGCTCAAACATCGCGAGCCTGCAGGCTACAGATGAGTGGCTGCTAGCGTTAGTTTTCCATAAGTTGTAAAATAATCACATAGATGTTGATATATTGTGTTGTGATATTGGCTATTTTCACCAGTTTTAGTGCTTTTTTACGGTGTTTTTGTTTTTTTGTTTTTCTAAAATTTACCTGAGGCTGTCTGAGTCTCATGTCCGCACTGTACAGATCGGTAAAAAGTCTTCTACTAAAGGCTCCTGTTCTTCCTTATGTGTAATAATCACAAACAAGCAGTACGTTTCATGTCCCCAAGGTTGCTATCTGTCTAGTCAGAACATTCCTTGTATTTAATATTGCATAATTTTCAGTAACGAGGGGTTTTTGGTAGCCTGGTAAACCAAAGCTGTAGGCCTCCACCATGATTGAACTACTGCCAACAAGCTCTACGTCATCGAACTTAACCACTACTGCTAGTTGCTGATTGGTCCATCCAAAAATTTATCTCTGATATTCTAAAGATGAGCCTTGTCACCAGACTGATACTCAGCAAAAACTGAGCTGAGCGGAAGGAGGACTTAGTAAACACATCAGCTTTCTAAAATTCAGACTGCTGCTCTGTGTAAGGTGTAAGAGGGAATCAGATGGTGCTCAGAGGGCGGTGTGGGGTGGGCGGTGTGGTGGCCTGGGTGTACAGAGAAGCTGAAATCCAAGCTTTGCTGAGTCCCACCATCAGACTGCATGAGGAGGGCTTAGCCTGACTCTCCAGCTCATCTTTCAGCCTCGTGGAGTCACAGAAACACTTCAAGGACTCTGGTGTACAGTGGCCAACTATTAATAAAATGCAAAGGAAGGCTTGGAGAGGTGCTGGGGCCTCATGTTTCCTGTCAGTCTATAAATCTTTTCCATTCACGTATCAAAGGATTTAATGATAGCATCTAGAAATGGTCAAATATTTGTGGGTAATGTGGTGTTTTTTTTTTCTGTATTTCCTTTCACTGTCTTCAGTTTAACTCTCTCTGACTACAGTCACAACTCTTTGGTTCTGTATAACACTTAAGGTACGTGATGTTTGTGTTAGTGGTTCTGCTTTTGTTATTCGCCTAACAGGCGAGAGCTCTTAGAGCGAAACCTTCATTTTAACACAAAGAGTAGAGTGTGAAGCTGGACAAATGCCAAACTCCTACAGCACACATGGTAAAAGCATCAACTTTACCTCTTTTTTAAAAAATTTTTTTTTTTTTTAAATTGCTCTCCTTCTCCTTGCGTCTGAGCTTCTGTTTTAATAGCTTGCATAGCGCAGTGTGTCGGCTACCATTTTTCCTGCCTGGTAATTCGATTAAAGAATGAATCGCCTCTTTAAATCCTCATAGCACTTCATTCTTAAACTTGGCAGAGGACTGACTCATGAAGTCACATGGGGGACTGAGGTTCCTTCAGGGAAATCTGAAGTCTGTGATATTAGTGACGTGACAAAGCTGTACTTAAAGCATCTGCCTCACTCACCACAGTCAGATGACAGAACAGAGTACACATCGGGGAACCTGAGGAGACTTAACCAGTGTGTCTTAGTTGTTTTAAGACCGCAGGCTGTCAGGAGAGGGACTGATTGCCATGTAAAATTCACCCTGTGATTACATTCCTTAGAAAATCATGATATATGTCACCAGCCCCACAATGAATAACACTGATAAATTGACATGAACAATCCTGCGGCTCATTTACCTGAAATGGAGTGTGGGTAAAATCCATTATTTAAAGTCAACAAACAAGATCCTGCTCCATTTTCATATCATGGACTCATGGAGTCTTAATGAAATTGAAGAAAGCATTATTTTTGAATGACCCCCAACATTTTTATTTTTATTTATTTATTTTTTAAATTTATTTTAGAATAATTATAATTTAATACTATTACGCGCTATGGTGTAAACCAACCTTTGCCATGAGAAGACACCCCACAGGCCTGTCAGATTAGTTCAGGCCCTCCTTCATGAACAACACCTGTCATATTCCAAAAATGTTTATTTCAAACTGATATCAAACTTTGTGATATGCAAAGATTAATGATATAAACGTGGGTGTCGTAGTGGATCTAACAGTTATTTTTAAATATTTTAATAATTCAGTGGAAAACAGTACAAAGACAACATACCTCATGTTTAACTTTGTCAACTTCATACATTTTGTTTATATTTGCTTAATATTCTGGATTTGATGCCAGCAGTTTGTGTCAGATAGGTTGGAACAGGGGCAACAACAGATGGAGAGAGTTGTGGAGTGACACGTGTTTCCACAGGCGAACTGCAATAGTGAGATGTGTCATGATGGGGTGTATAAGGAGCATTATAATAAATATATGTTACAGCCTATTATGAACTAGCAGTCCGGCTGTAAGCTTGATGATTGTTGACAATGTACAGTTTGGAAAATCATTTTTAACTGTATTTGTCTCTTTGAATCAGTTACCCTTGGCCGTCGCTGTAGCTTTTCCTCTCGTAGGTGCATCCCGAGTCCTTACTGCTGCACGTCATCCACTGTGCCTGTCCCCGTTTTCTGTCTCTCTTCCAAATCCACCTGAGCAACAACTCAGAAATATTTACATTAAGTTGGATTTACCTGAGGACTCTCCTCATGTTCTGAATGTAATGTTTTTCGGTCTTACTTTAGAAGTTTCACCACATTCTTAACTAATGTCAATGACGGTTAAACTGAATAAAATTGTAAAACACAGTGATTTAGCTCTTGTTATGATCGACAAATTAAGATGTTGTCATTATTTGTAGATGTAATGTACTGGTCTCACTTCATCTCGTTTGTTTCAATAAAGCTGTTTTCTAAGACTTCACTGAAAAATGAATTTGTCATGTTCTGAAAACAATAACACCGTTTAGACAATGTTTCATAAGGCTCTCGTAGTGCAAAATGTGGAGGGAGGGCAGCTGTGCAGACTGGACAATGCACGTACTGTTGTCTTAACCTGTACATAAAACGCTGTGTGGGTTTACCTTGGTGGATGTGTTGTTTTAACCTTTGCTGAGATGCCATATGTCTGCTGCAGGCAGAGGTGGGGTTTCCCTCCCATGATGGTTGCAGTCTCTTGTTAATGTTAGGCCAAGAGGAAGACAGTGGCGCCTGTGAAGTGGCTCCCATCAGAACTGCCACACACTCAGCCTATTATTAGAAACGGCCTTCAGCAGATTCTTTTGAATTGTGGACTTTAGATGGATTGATAAATCTTAAGGGTTGGAAAATATAAGAGATTAGACAACAGATAAATTTGGAAGTGTAAGTGAAAATATTGTTGAAAGTTTGTCTTTTCACATTATACATGTGTGATGCTGATCGGGTCCTTGGGACAAGATGACTGAGCGGATCAACCATACTATACACAACAAAATCTGTAAATCACAGAGAAAAGAAATCTTGCAGAACTAGAGGCTGTAACTGTACAGAGATGTAGGATGAGACTGGAAGCAGGGAAACAGCCTCCACCTTTCAACAGAGCTCAAAAGTCACACCAACGCTTGTGAGCTCACTCATTCACATGATGTTTCTTGTTTGTTTATTTTACCTTGTTCACAAAGAGAAATTCAGAAATGGAACTTATTCTCTAATCACTTGTTGACTCATCAGCAATACTTGACAAATAGGCATGAAAGCGGGTTTGTTTTTGTCTCCAGCGCTCTGAGAAAAGGTCCTTACTTTGATGTGTTTTCTGTGTCCATTCTTTAATTTGACTTGTGCTGTGAAAAAGGAGTTCATAAAAACATCAGCTGAAAACTGCTTTATCTATTATCTTAAATATGGATGCACATTATCAGTATCAGCCACCACTGACTGTAAAATTAGCATTTGGTTATCAGCCAGTACACTGATATCTGCTGATATAATAACCGATAAAATAACAGGCTGCTGTTTCCTTTAAACGGTGAGTCAACGGCATGTTTCCCATGTTGCCTGTGGACAGACGTCATGCTTATTTACTTTGTCACGTGTGAAACGGGTCAAATTTGTTCTGATTGTCTCAGGAGAGCATCACCCAGTTTGAAGTAGGATGGATCAGACTTATTTTGTTTAAAAGCAGCTGTCATAAATAAATATGATGAGTTTTACGTAAGTTCAAGTATTTTTTTCTTTTGCACAAAGAATCAACATTACATAATTTTAAGGTTTGGATTTTATGTTTGCATTTGCCTGCAGGCCAACACGGTAAGAGTCTGCATAATAATACTGTGTGTAAATTCTACTACAGTTAGGTGTGGGGAAAAATAAACATACATATCAGCATTGGTACTGATTATCAACCAAATGAGTCGTAAAAATATTGGTTTATTGGATATTGGCAAAAAGCCGTTATTATGCATCCCTGATCTAAAACATGACTAATAATCGAACATATTGAAGACGATATAAAAAATTGAGACAGACACTGAACAAATCTCAGGCCTTACCCGAGGCAAATCCCTTTTTCTGCAGAAGATCCTTCTTTGGCACAGCTTCTGCCTGTTACAGTCTCTCATCCCACTGAGCTTTTCACTTTCAACTCCCACCTCAGACATCCACCCACCCCACCCTCAGCTTCTGGAGACAGCTCCAAAACCCACAGCACACACTCAAGTCCGTCTCGATGATTTTAAAAGCCCCAAACAGATGAATTGCAACTGTGCTCTGTGTTTCCACACACTCTGTCTCTCTCTGACTTCCCATAGCTCTGCTGCTTCCTGTAGCTGGTGACATCAAGGAAAGGAAGTGGGAGCTAGATGACATATTGGTTTTCACGACAGAGGATATTTAACAGTAAAGAGGCCCCTCTTGGGTTACAGTGTGGGAAGTGGGCACATCCCAGCCAAAGGCTTTGGGAAGAAGCCTTTTTCCAGTGGCTCCATTGGTGGAATCCTCTATAACTTCCTTTTTTTTCCACTGTGTAAATTTAACCCTAACCCTAAGTTGTCTCACATATAATTACTGTTTGTTTTCTCTTTCTCGGTGACACATCTTATTGTCCTCCTTGTTTTGCTTGTCCATCTGAACTATCAGCAGTAGATTTGTGTGTTTCCTGCTTGATGGAGAGTTTATGCTGAAGATCAGCTCATCTCTGTCAGTTTTTTAAACCACTGACCTCTTGGAAAATCAAACTCGTTCCTCTCCTTTCACAGATCTTTTGTTGCCTGCTAATACCAGCCCGAGGTCTCGTTGCAGTTTACTGTGAACAAAAACAAAACCTCAGTGTGCCCGAATGCAACCCCACCATTAAGTCAATGAAAGAGGAGACGTGGCTGCAGGCTCATTTAAGCTTTGGCCTATTGTGAAAAGGCTCTTACTGTGCGTTTCAAGCGGTTGGACAAATTAGCAAGTCAGGGAAATGTAACCTTGTGTCCTCGGGCGCTGATGTTAAGCCTAATTTCATAATGGTAGATTTGAGACTTTACTGAGTTCCCAAGCTCTAAACAAAGTGTTTGTTCCATTGAGAAAAAAAGAAAGAAACCCAAAACTGACAAATGCTGTTTAAAGGACTTATGTATATATGGCTAATACGTGGTTCATCAGTCAACAAGTTGGTTCATAAAGTCTGCTCTTGTGTATGCAGCACATTGCTGCAACAGCCTTATTACCTTTCACCCACAGAGTGGATTCAAACTGTGTGCCTGACTCCATTTGAACCCATTTGTAAAACGGAGTTTAGAGTTTACTATGTATAAAGTACTACGTGTCGTGATAAGCCAAAGGAAAATGATCAAGGACTGCCTTTTTTTAATCACTTACACCTTCAATCTCATTAACCTCGATTCTAACAGCAACAGGCGGCTGTTTTTAATGAGTAAAATCTGATTAACCCACTGCACAAACCCTGCCAAAGTGCAGACAGACAAAATTGTCGATGGGTTAAAGAGATACCCCCCCAAAAAAGTACAATTTTGAAGATTATAAACAATTATTGGGTTGAGAGCAAATATATAGCTGGACCTTGTGTGATCAGCGGTAGTGACCATATCTACTTTCTCTCATGCTTTTACTTTTTAAAGGAGAAGTATTTTATTTTTGTCAGTATGTTTTTTTTTTCACATTACGCCTCATTTTAAGGATATTTACGATCATATATGATGTTCTGCAGCATTATTATGACAACTGGCGCAGTCCTGAGAGCTGAAGCTCGTTGCTAACGTCGCCGCTAGCTGAAAACCACAGAGGAGCACGTGCACTCAGTCTGTCAAAAAAAGTCGAAACACAGGCTCAGCTCATTGCAGTAGTTTGTTTACATCCCGGGGCGATCACACGTGGCTTTGAAATCTCGTGTGATTTTGCATGAGAGATAGAGAGAGACGAGGAGACGGACGAGCGGAGCTGCCATGTTGTTGCATATAGTGTTTAGCGTTAGTGTGTAGTGTAAAGACATTTGACTCTACGTCATTAGCTAAAACAGAAAATGGTTTGTGTGTGTGCATTCCCAAACTGAACCAACAAGATGAGAAGTTCTGGTAGGTGCACCTTCCACAGACTACTGTTGTTGGACCCAGAGAGACTGCAGTTGTGGCTAGTCGTGCTACAAATGGACCCCAACACTCTGGCCAGCATTCTTTGCCAGGCTGACTATCAGGTCAGCAGTGACCATTTTCACCCCGACAACTACTGTAAGCCATTTAGATAAATCCCTGACCCGAAGCACTTATACCTGAAGGAAAGTGCAGTTCCAGGAGTGGAGAGATGTGCTGCAGAAACGGTAAGCTAAGCTAAGATTATATGCTAAAGTTGTTTTTGTAAAAAGTTGGGCCATGCTGAATAAAACGAGTGGTCGTCCCAGGATGTAAACAAACTACTGTAAGGAGCTGAGCCGGTGTTTTGCCACCACAGGTAGGTCCTAGCTCCCTCGATACTGCACAGATTTTATTGATTTTTAAAGCCATCTCTCTTACTCACATACATGCTGATGGAGCCCAGGTTGAAAAATGCCAAAATTGCCCTTTAAGAAAAATATATTTTGGGGAGCAGAGTGTCCGGTTTCTGTGTATTTAAACTCAAGGTGAGACTGAGTAGGGGCTCATACAGTAATTGGGCGCAGACTGAAAGTTTTAAGTGCTGCTTGAACCAATGATGAATCTTCTAGCGACAGCCTCTGAGGGCTGCACCCACTCAGGGAATCATGAGTTATGGTACAGACGAATGTTCCAACCCTATTCATTTAAAAGACCAACTGTCTTTAGGGAAACTTTCCACCAAACAATGGAGGTACTTTATCTCTCAGACGTTCATGTTTTTAGTGCTGGCCCACTTTGCTGTGGTCTAGTCAAATGGTGCACCTTGCTCCTGGGTTAGTCTCCCTCAGTCATCAGAGGACAAAAGGAGACTAAATGTAGGAGTTTCAGTCATCCTTTGGCCAGAAATGTGATTGCTGGAATGTTTCTTTGTGTCTGTAGGATCTGTTTTTCTACAAATGTTTGCCAACAACTAATTAAGATGATAATATGTTTTTAGCTTGCTCTGTTGCCTCAAAATGGCCAAATGCAGCTTTGAGTGTGTGATTTAAGTTGTGGAAAGAAAAGTGAAAGGGTAAACAAAGGCATGATCTATGCGCCTCCACTTTGGACACACTCATTGCCATGAACTGTAATAAGAAGCTTGTCTTCTGGCCAGACTGTAGTGGAGCAGGTTTTTAATAGAAGCCTTTTCTTTCTCCTGGGAGCAATTTCAGAGAATAACCGTTGAGTCAGGTTAATAGTAGCGTTTCTGGCAAAGATACAATGTCGTTATTGTGCTGATTCGTTGTAAGATGTACTGTGTAATTATTTAATCCCAGCCCTAGCGTATTTTTTATTTGTCTGTGGTCAAAGGCTTGTTGGAAAGTGTCCTGGTCTCCCTACAAAAGGATTTGGCATTGAAAGTCAAACAACTAAATTCTTTTAAATTTTCCATACTTGATGGACAAAAAAAAGCACAAGGTTTTAATGAAATCAGATGCTGTTTGTATAATGTAGGGTCGGTAATTTTGCTACTTATTAGTTTGATGCATTTATAACCCTGCATAACTTTGATAGGCAATGAATGGAAGGCCTACCATTACAGTATGCACATGGATATTTCATCAGTCCAAGCAGCGTGTTCCCAACCGTAGAACCCTAGAAGAATATTGGCTCCGCAGTGTGTGCTCTGAAGGTGTCACATCCCACAGAGGCTATAGATGTTAAATTCTTCCCCATATGAGACCTTTTGGCCACGAAATCTCTCTTCAAAATAAATGACTTGTAGGAAATTTGACTGGACGTCTCACCCCCTTTACTGACAGCCAAAGCAGTATCACTCCTAGAGTTTACAAGTGGCTTTTCAGCAGTATTAACAAGCATCTTTTCACATTAGTGTGCTCCCTTTTTCTTCACATTTGACATTTTCTCACAGTATGACATCAGGATAGCATGACGCCAAAGAAATCACAGCCAGCTCTAAAACTGACTTTGTGTTTTACAAGGCAACAAAGCTCTAAAGCTCCATGGGAATGGCTGAGCTGTGCTGTACATAGTTAATATTTTGAGGATAAGGATGAAGAATGGGAGTCTTTGTCTTTACCGTGACTGCTGCTCAGGACATTTCATCTTCTCACCGGGCCTCTTTTCACTGCACAGGCTGACAGTGAAAAGTGAAAAAGGGAAATGATGTTTGGTTGGTTGACTCAATGAGACATTTTGGTAGAGGGCTCTGAACCCAATATCCACTTTATTGGTTTTATTAATTCCCCTGTGGCTTAAACAAGGTCAGATATGCACAATTTCATTTCTAAAACCCCCACCCACCCCGCTGCTCGCATTTTTCAGTTTTCATTTGAAAACTAAAGGCCTTCAAGGGAGGAGAAGGGGTTGCTTAAAAAAAAATTTTCTGGCAGATTTTTCTCCCCATGATCGGGAGAAGAGCAAAAGTTCGTATTGTTTTATCCTTTGACACACACCCCTCAGTAAACCCCCTCCACTGCTGGCTCAACTGCAGATAAATATCCTTGAAGTGTGAAAGTAAATTTACCCAACTTCGTATTCTTTTCCTAAGAAACCTTTAAAAAATTTAAATGGCTTTGGCTTCGGAGTCAGTGATATATAGATGGCTGTGAAGGAGATTCGATACGCTCTGCTGAAAATACATACAGGACTTTCACTTCCCTGTCAAAACGTCTTGCAGAAAACCTTTGAACTCAGAGTGAATTGAGTTTTTGCATAACATAGAGCGGGGTCCCGCCGAGTCCCAATCCAGTCACATTCGACCCGTGTATATGGCCGCTAGTTCTGCAGTGTGACCCAAAACCTGCGTATCATTATTACAATACTCAGCAGTGGGAACGTCCCATGGTCTCATAATTAGAGTATCTGACTGTCATAAACTCACCTGACTGAAGGAAGTGAAAGACTTTGGTTTTATCATTCATCTCTCTGCTCTGGGTCGTCTTTTCCGCTGCCCTGTTTTTAGTTCTGTCTCCGTAACAGATGGAGTTATTTACCTGACTGTCCGTCAGCGCAGCACATTGCTCAGCCGTTACGAGCTGTCCCTTGTTCTTATAATCTGTCCATCCAGGGTCTCAGTAATCCATCAAGGAAACACTCAGTATGTTTACATTATGTTAGAAAAGGAAAAAAAAAAGGTGCTTGTGTAGGTAGATTCAGGCCCTGCTGCGGTGTTTAGTCTGGATGTCGGACAGTCAAGGCGGGTGTCATCATGGAACATCATGCGAAACTACAGCAGAAAGACGAGGAGACAAACTTTTTGCTGTCTCGGTTTATGGAGGCGCTGCTTTCTTTAATAGTCCTGAATTTAAGTTAGCCGTGGGACAGAGATGCTGCTGGCTAAGTCGTTTGGCTTGTGATGCAAAACGTAAACCAGGAGAGAGTCTGACTGCAGCCAGCTGTGAGGGGGCCAGTGGTGTGGTGCAGGGTGTACACAGGTACACACAGTATACCCACTTCTCCAGGGACCACTACACCACGGGATCGAGCGCACCGTAACACTTGCTGCACAATATGGAAAAGATGCAGAGCTCATGGACTCACGAATCAGAGGGTTAAAACATTAAGTTGAATTATTATTATTAGTATTCAGTGCCTAAAATTCCAAATTCCAAGTAAAAGTGCAAATACTCATAAAAAATAGACTCTGGAAGAAACTGAGGTACTTTTTCAAATTCTTTACATAAGTGAAAGTATGAAAGTACATATGTTTCAGATTGACTTAAATAATGTAATACATTATTATTATCTCTTTCTGTGGTTGCTGTGTGATTTTAGTGGACCAAATATTTGTCTGATTGATAAATTTGCCTTTATGTTACCAGCTGACATCTGCAGACTTTAATGTGAAAAGATAATTTCACTCAAACAAAAGCTCAAAGTTTATTGCAACACTTTTTTAGTTAAATGAACAAAAAAATTCTCATTGATATCTGTTTGAGCTGTAAGCTGCCAAGACAGCTTTAATAAAAACTATTATGCAACAGTTTTGTTAAGTCACAGCCGTTTCCACCTGGAGAGATTCACCGAGTGTTCAATCATGTGCAGCTTTTTTTCTCTCACCAGACAAGAACTTCATGTCTGCGCACCTCAGCACGCAGGCATGAAATGGATTTGTGTTTGAAAATATGGATACAAAATGCTCCGCTTCACAGTTTTTGATCATGTCTGATCATCAATTATAATTATTGTCAATCTCAGCTCTTCAGCACCAGTGGCGGAGCTGCTCTGCTCATCTCAACTTTCACACAGAGCCGCGCTCCACAGGCAGTCTGACGGTGATGTGGCAAGGAAGTTACCACTGATAGGAAGTGTTCCCGGCTGCAGGAGCACGCATGCATCCAGTGACACATTTCTTTGTGCTGGTCATTCCCGGTCCTCGACTCCTCTCTAATCACAGTTTGAACTGAATTAAATTGTATTGAATTTATTTCGGTCATTTAAGACAGTTTAAAAACTGAATCTGCCCGTTTCTGTTTTTGGTGGCTCTCAGGTTAATTATTGACAATATATCAATGCTGTAAACATTTGCGGGATTGTCCCACAGTAAAATTCCAGATTTGTGGGATCTGATTAAATAATGCAAGATACCTGTAACTCTGCTATTTTAGCATTTCTCTTATCCTGCACCCACGGTCTGACCCTCATGCTTTGTTCCCCCCAGAACCAAACCAGAAAAAAAAAGGACAAAAGTATACAAAAACAAATCACCTTTTTTTTTTGTGGGTCACCCAGGCCTGATGCAGGACTCTGACAGACTAAACTCTCATACACACCTCACACCAGCTGGAAAATTCATCTTGCTACTTATTGGTCCAAGCTGTCTGATTTACAGTGAAACATCTTGAGAAACCGAAATTACAACAGTGTTGCAGACCGGCACAGCTTACACCTGCTCTGTGACTTTACAAGTGTCCTAATTAGTCTCACAACAAAATATATATGCATCTGAGTTGGTGATTAAAAGCCTTGCACTTGGTTAATAGCTTTGTAACTGTCTTAAAATGGAAAGAGCTCCACAAACTGGCCATTAGCCTTATTACTCAGCACATCATTCAACACTCTGTTCTCACTCCATTCTCAGTCCTTGAGCAGGCCATGTGGAATTAATATGTTCCAGGACATATGTGCTTTCATCATGTCTTGTCCGTCAGTCGTCCTCCTCTGTAGTCAGACATGTGTCCTTAAATGTGTCTGTGCAGGCCACTGTCACAGCAGTGTGTCTAATAACCCTGCTGATTCACTAAGAATGGCAGAGTCTTTGTGGTAATGTCACTTTTTGCCCTCCTAGACTGATGTAAAAATTACACACGTTTGAAGGTACAGTACCAACAAAAAGTGGGAGTGTGCCTTAAGCCACGCCCCTCTACTTCTGGCCATGGGACCTTAATCTGGACAAAATATGAACAGTAGTCAATGGAGAGAGTTTATTTTTTGATCCTACTTGGCTTGTGCCCTGAATTACAGATATAATGGTTGGCAATTTAAAAGATTATTTTTCAAGTAAAATGACAAATTTTGTCATCAAACAGTAAAATGAAATAACTTTTTTTTTAAACTGCTCAGTGAACTACGTCTCTTGTCTCACACAGCGTACATCACCAACACTAACATGGCTGAGAGCTGCAACTAAACAAACAGAGAGCTGGCTTTGTCTTTGATCGTTGTTAAAACGCCACTTATGCGACAATCAGGCACATCGTCCTTCTAAATACATGTTTAAAGTCTTACAATTCAGCAGTTGTATGATAAACTGCGACTTTCTTGACTTGAAAAATTATCTTTTAAAGTGACAAACATTATATTGAAATTGGCAGAACAATTTAAACGAGATCAAAAAATGATTTGTCTCCTTTCATTGACTACCATTCGTATTTTTTCCAAACTAAGGTCTCACGGGGTCCACTGGAAAGGGTGTGACTTGGCCACCTTATAATGATGCGAGCAAAGCACAAACGGTATAAAGAGCGACAAAGTCCACGCAGGGAGGCGGTCAGGGTGGATGGATGGGTCAAATAAAGGACTTTAAGGAGGCTGGAGTTCATTTCTGTGTGAAACTTGTCGATGCTGATTGTTTGAAGAGAAAGATGTTTTTTTAAATTAACTGTAACTATGATCTTGTCCTAAACTCACTGTAACCACACTGCACCTCTCACCTCATCAAATGTTTCTTGGCAAGCTTTATTTGAAAAGTCGAAGCAGAACGTCATCAGTGTGAGGTTTAACAGCATCAGCATCAGTTTTTTCTGTCGATAAAAATGCCCCATATGCGCATCAAAC
>JAPQLA010000003.1:1009271-1037208 GCA_029822935.1 Naso vlamingii | reverse complement strand
CACACACACAACCTACATTACTCCACTTGCAGGTGGATGAAGCTCACAGCGTGCAGTATTCTTATCATTTCTACTAACTCCTTGGCTACTGACTTGCAGTTAAACATTAAATAATTCACTCATTTAAGTCTTATTCCAAATAAAGGTGGGTATGTTGTGTAAACGTAAATAAATCAGAATGTGATCATTTGCTCGTCATTTTTGAGACATTTTCAATTGAAATAGTACAAAGACAAACTGTTTTTTGTTTTACCTTCTTAAAGTCATTGACTTTAAATCAGACATATCCGAAATGCAGTTCAGGGGCCAACCCCAGCATCGGGGTAGATTTCACGGAGCTTCTGTCTTAAAATGCGTTATTTATGGCCCGCCAGCACTGTTAACCAGAGTAAAAAACATGCAATTCAAAATACAATTTCTCTTTTCACCTCATGGTGGCAGCACCACTCTGTAGCTTCTGGCTGTGTGACCCACCAGCTAATTTCTGCCATGGCGACTGTAGATAAAAAGAGAAAAGTTGATGTTGTGGGCCGTCACTTCCAGGTAAGATAGAAATACCAATATTTTTTTGCTGAAAACCCAAACAGTTGTGTTTGCCTAATTTGAGACTGTTGCTGTGTGTAAGGAATTCAATGTAAAGAGACATTACCAGACAGAACATGCTAATGCATATGAAAAGCTATCAGGGCCTCACAGCCTCACAACAGCGGTTCTTCATGTGAGTGAAATGAAAACGTTGCCAAAGCAAGCTACAGAGTGGCCATGCTAATCGCTAAACATGGAAAACCTTTTACATTTTATGGTTTAAAAAAATGTCAGGAGGGACAAAAGTTGGGACAGGAGCAACAAAAGACTGGGAAGGTTGTGGAATGCTCACAAAACGAATGTTTGAAACATTCCACAGGTAAACAGAACATGTGATCGCACCACGATTGAGTACGAAAGTTAGACGTTCACCATTTCGTGACACACATGAATGTATATGGGACATTACAGCATGGACGAGGGAGCACTTTGTAAACAGCTGTTGGTAAACACAGTCCAATGAAAATGACTGCATTCTGCTTTAATACGTTTTACATGAGTGTAGTAATTAATGCGGTCGATCCCTAATCAACACAAACAGATGGTCGTGGCTGTGTGAGTGCTGGCGGCGAGTGATGCTGGTGTGACTGCGCTCAGCTGTGTGCGTGTTTGGCCTGAGAATAGCTGGGACTCATTAAGGCTGTAAATATGCCTCAGATGTCTCAGCATTGCACCACTAAAGACTCGCATAAATCCTTTTGACCGCAGGCTGTTTGTCAGCTCAAGGCCTAGTGTGTGTTTGTGTGTGTGTGTTTTGTGAGACACCTGTCACTGGAAGCAGGCACTGAGCTCATCACAGGGACCTGTAGTGAGTCCTTCCTATAGGCTGAGTGTATATACAAGACAGACCCAAAGGGAAGCTGGCAGATGATTACAGTCCGGTGTGGTCAGCAACATCATCTTGCAGTTTCACTCTGATACTTGAGCAGCACGTTGGCCATTGTGGGGCCGGGCGATATGGCAAAAATATCATATCACGATTTTTTCATGGCTGTGTCACGATCTGGATTTATCACGATTCTTCAGTTTTTCATGTTGCTTAAGACTATTTAACAAATTAATGCAACTTCAGTGCCAAATGATTTCATTTTGATTTATGAATTATTTAATTCTAAGAATTATTAAATGTGTTTTGTAAACTAACTTTAGGCTCTGCAAAAGTAAACAAATTAAAATTAAAAAAAATACTGAACAGGTGAATTCACATGACGCTGTGTCGTGACAGCCAGTCAGTGCTGATATTCTCTCCACATCACTGACATCCTGAAGGCACGAATGTCTCGATGTATGGACGTTAAATCAGACATGGCTGCCCAAACAGCTCTGTGTGTGAACACTCCGAGCTCCTACAACACGACTTTATACACCACGGAATTATGTTATGAACACAAACATGACAATGTTAAGTTTTCCAGCGCTTCTGGGACTTCCACAAGAGATACAGAGCAGAAATTCTGATTATAATGACAGCAGAAATGGCAAGCCCTCCTTCCTCTGACGCTAACGTTGCTAGCTAACGTCTAAACTGTGGCTGCGTGTAACTCAACAGACCAGCAGATGATTTTATTAACCTGGACATGATGTCGTTAAGTTTTCCCAGTCTGTCTCGGACCTCCACAACTGATATCGTGCAGCAAAAACAGATATACCAGTCATAGTTAATGAGAAAATGCAGAGTCCCCCCTCCTCTGTGCGAGCTAGCATAAGTGGGCTCAACTCCGACTCGTTCATGATGCTTTCGTTTTGTTTTACAAGACTACATCCTGAAAGGGAAGGGAAGGAGGCACCACATGTCTGCTGTGTTTAGTTTATGTGTGTATTTATGGGAGACGAACTTCATCGCGTGATTTGGTTGAGAGAAAAAATGCGTTTGTATGCCTGAGCCTAGAACTGCAGCAGACAGAATGTGCACTGACACAGAATGTAAACCATCTCTATGTAACGGCGGATCGTGGAAACATTCTAATTGTTCACGGTCAAAAATCGTCATATTACACACCTCTGGACGTATGCTGAAAGGCAGTTTCAGCACCATGGTCAATGCCATGGATTTTACAAATGCTGAAATTACAGTCAGATAAAAAAGTAATGTCAAAAAAAGTAATTCCGACAAACGATAGAGAGCAAATGAATACACAGTTTGATATTTAGTGATGATGGATGACCACACCATGCCAAAATGCTGAAGCCAGCACCATCAAGACACATAAGAAATTCACACACGAAAACAAACTACGTGTGTACAAGCAGTGCGGCCTGCCGTTCATAGAATACAATACACAGGCAGACACGGCCCCTTGCACCCGTGGGCCGGGGGCGGCTGCACCCCCCTGCCCCGGCGCCGGGTCTGCTACAGACTGAGAGCCTGGCAAATGGCTAATAAATCTGAAAACCAGAGAGAGTGACAGGCACTGCAAGGGTAAGATGGACGCTGAAGTGTGTGTGTGTGTGTGTGTGTGTGTGCATGCTTGTGTTGGTAAAGAAAAACAGCCTACCTGAAGCATGTTTGCTACATACAGCAGTGATCAGGCATCTGTTGTTGAAATGTAGTCAACAACAGAAATAAATGAGGTTTTAAGGAGCAAAGCATTGGTCTCATGAATATTAAAGCTACTTTCATAAAGGTTTGTCCTGTAGTAACAGCGAATAATAAAATTAGACCCTGTGTAAAGCCACTAGCTCGTGATTAAAACCATGGTTGGTGGTGCCGGATTCTCCCTCAGGCCTTGAAGAAAGCTTCAAAGGCTGAGCCATAGCCGGATAATATTTAAGGACTTTTAAAAATATGCCACATAAAAAAGACAAAGATTCTAGCACATCTGATCTACTGGGCCTGATATCCGCTGAATCTCTGTCCACACTCGGTCTACACATTAAATAAGGGAGATCTAATGTAGTTTGTTTGAAATGTGAAAGGCAGGCACCAGATATTTATGACCACTGATGGTTACGTTGCCAGTGTGTGACACGTCCTGTTTGCCAGGCAGCAGCCACGCGTTTGGTCTCTGCTATGTTGAATGGGAAGTAGACTGCAGCAATCACTGAACAGTCATTGATATTTGTTTGAAACAGGGCTGTCATTGAAATACTGCCTAATTTTCTTCCTCAACAATGCAAATATTATGTCGTAGTAACTGTAGTGCTGTTGTGGCAAAGCCAGAACAGTGGTTGGCTGTGGCACTAAGTGATGGGTTTCCATTACATCTGAACAGAGACAGAACATAGTCAATGACACCCAGTTCATACCTGGTATTACAATGCGATCTGTATCCCGATAAGTTATCCAGACAAGGAAAAACACACGTAAACACGTTTAGATCAGATTGTGATCGGATCTGCAAGACCGCATCTGAAGGTAGTCTGGCTTGTGTTCAGATCTTACGTAGCTGTAAATGCACTTTGGACAACTTGCTCGCATTAGGCTGCAGCCTGCGGTGGTCCGTGTTCCCAGTGGGCAGCACCGACCCCACTGTCACTTTGCCTTTTGAAAAAATTTATATTGTTTGACAGACAGATGCCACAATTAACGTTACATCCTGCATCGTCACACAGAGCTGCTGAAGACACAAGAGACATTTTGCTTACATATGGCGAGATTAAGGAGAGTTGACCAGCAGGACGATGGATAAGGTGTTAAAGTGAAACGCAGAAAGCACCTAATTTAAAATATTTTGGACTCTAATAGAGAACTTGGTAACTTAAATGAATGAGGAGTTTGTTTGCTTGCCTGTCGTCTGCAGGCAGCTCATCATCTATGCTCCGTTCTTGTTCCATCACTTTCACAGACAGTATTGAACTACTCCCAGACATTTAAAATTAATGCGATGCCAACAAATGAAAATGACGTTGATGTTGTTTTGCTCCACAAACACGTCATTGACCTTTGATAGCATTAAGCTAGCTGAACTAACTAAACTCTTTGTATTTCTGTGATTAGCTAACTTCAAAATAAAAGTCAACTCGCATTTCACCAGTTGGATGCTTTGAATGTGAAGCTGCAGCTGTAGGAAATGTTCAGTTTGCATTAGAATTAACCTGACACTGTGCTCTGCATATAGTGAGTGTTTATTTCATGTAGGAAACTCCTCATACGTGGGTTTTGCTGAGTAGGAGAGAGGTCCGACCTCAATGTGGATAACGAGAATGCATTAAAAATACCAGGTGTAAATGCAAAGGTGAGACCCGATATTTTATTATCTGGATAACATATCAGGATGCAGATCGCATTTTAATACCAGGTGTAAAAAGAGGTGTGAGAGCAAGGCTCATCAGACTAAAACATGCTGTTGTGTTGTTCTGTAATAGTTCAGGAGTTTTATTATATTTTAAAAAACACCAGCTTGGTGGAAGGGTGCCATATTCGTTATTTCAACTCTTAAAAATCTAATCTGCAGACTTCTTTATATGCAAGGGAAATATGACCAATACAGTTCTACAGATATTCATTCTGTATTCAGTTCATACTGTTCGTGTATCTGCATTCTGTGTTTCAAGAATCAAGGAAAATGCATTTTCGTTTTTGTAATGCAAAAACAAAATTCTGCTTTAGCTTATTCCTGCTGCTACATTGGAGTGACATGCTGCTGATGATGTCATACATTTCCTGCAGTGCATTTTTTTTTTTTTTTAATGTGGTCTGTGGGAACATAAACATCAATATAAACACTGATGAATCCTCTGAGCAGGTAAAATGGCCGACATCTCAGCATCAGAAGCTGGACGTCTGGGTCTGAGTCTGGTGTCCCGTCGCTCTCTCAGAACCGTTAACCGTGTCACCCATTTTTCTACAAAGTTTTCATTTGTGAGTTTACTTTTCCCACACAGGATCAAATTGTATACGCACATTGGCTTCACAGGAAGTGATGCTTGCTCATACTGGACATGAAATACGCTGGACACAGAACAAATGCAATGCAGCTTTGTTAAAATAATGTTAGAGTCCTTATTTATCATATGGCAAAAACAATACACATGGAAACTTGCCCTTAGAGGATTTCTCTGTCGCATATGAAACCCCCATTCTAAAAAACACTATTCAAATAAGAAAAGACTTTGCAAAATCCCACGTTACAGGGTAATAAAAGGAGAAATCTGAGGAAAACAAATAAATGATTTGTGATTGACGTTTAACAGAAATGTGACCCTATTATTTAAAAGCAGCAAAGTAAGGTGACCCCAGGTATGTCTAAACCAGAACTCGCAAAGCTGTCCTGTGTATGCGCTTATGAAAGGTGTCCAGTCAGACTACTGATGTCTGTAGCTGTTGCAGAAGGCTGCTATGGAACCTAAAGCCAAAAGTAAGAACATGTTGCAGCCCACAAGGTACACTGAACTTAAAGTGCCACCGCCCGTCTCTTATCAATGTCACTTTAGTCAGCAGGAAAACAAAACAAAGGCCTTCTTTGGAATCAAGTTGGTGTCCCAAGATACTCTCGAAGTCTGTCCACAGACCGTCTCCACTAGTCCTTTGTCACAGATGAGAATGTCTAAGCACAGGTGAACTTTATGACTGACAGGGTGGGACCCTGATGTGCAGCCATTTCTGGCCTTACCCCTCTATTCACCCGACTCCCCCACAGCTTTCCTTCTGTCCATGCCCTCCTGCAGCACTGAGTCGTCAAACAGCTGTCATCGCCAAAGCATTGACAGATCCTCTGTCACTGCAAGAGCTGCTGAGGGAAGAGCGAGGTGCATTTAAAAGCTTTAGAGGAGTGGTTCATGAAGCTTTATGTGAAAGCAGGGTTTTCGCCATGACCACCAGCCACTAATCTGAAATGACTTAAAGGACAACTGATGCTTGCTTTGCAACATTATTTCAAATATTTCAGATTGATGAAGAATCTTGGGTTGGGCATGAATGCATCAAAGTGCTTCCTCCTATCACATTTTCATCAAATGCTTGTCTGTAGTCTCGGCATTAGAAATGGCATGGTTAACCCACTAAGCCCTCTCGACATAAATGATTGAATTCCTTAAATTGATACCATGGCATCAGGACTTTTACACATTATATACTCAGTCTATGCAGTAAGCATCTCTGTCTCAGTACTGGCACCCACTACATCCAGTGATCATTTCTAACAGTGCTAACAATGTTCATGATGTGTAGCTACTGCCGGTCCTGTAATCTAGGGATCTGAGTCTATTTAATGAGATGGGATTGGATTCATGCAGTGTCTTGAAACTGACAGCCCAAAAGTCTACATGTCAAGGTATCCCTTTAAGACGTCACTTCAGTCTTCTGTCTGTTCTGCTCATTGATCCCTGTTCCTTCTGAATTTGCATTGGTCAATAGGGTGACAAAGGAAGCATGGGGATTCCTGGGAGAATGGTGAGTGACTTGGGTTTGTGCATCAAGCACACTACAAAATTTCACATCAGTTCTAAGGAAAGCAGTGATGTAAGGGCAAGGCTGATGTTTATGACTGGGATTCATTTATTCTTAAAGGCCCTGCACTCCTATGTCCACCCCACCAGTGTTTTCACTTATTGTGGCTGATTTGATTTCAGGTCTGAGTTGGTTTGTGCAGACTGTTTGATGCCTCCCTCACCTGATAGGCTAAGACAAATTCATTTAAGGAATCCTGTCACCTCGGCACAGAGGCACAGAAGTGGTCGACTGATTGGGTTTGAAATGGCTGATGTCAATCGTGATATTTGGACAACAGGTTTATGGATGGCAGAAATATAATGCTGATGTCAAAACAAAAAAGTTGTGCATAATGTCATTATTCCATGCACATTTTAATCTAACATAATGCAACGTTTCTCTCACTCACGCAGTTATCACTCCTAAATGAAATAGAGATACACACAGGGTTATACTGCAGATTTCAAAATGTGACTCTTATTTAAGAGAAAATGGGGTACAGTATGTTTGAAGCAACACCAAGCCAAGTCAGTTTTATTTATATACAGTAGCACCAAATCACAACAAAGTTGCCTCAAGACACTTTTAATATAGAGCAGGTCTAGACCACACTCTATTCGTGCCATCCAACTGCATTATTCTAAACATGATAACATGATATATTTGACTTGAGTCAGTTGTGGTTTTAGATTTATTTGTCATTTAGGATGGGAGAAAGTAGTTAACATTTAGAAAAGAGGGTAGTGACCAAGGAAATTTAGGGAAAAGTGCATGAGACTCATAGTGCAGCCTTCGTATAGCTGTGGAGCACAGACATTGACCAGACCTCTCAACCTGCAGAATACTCACCCGATTAACTGGTCAAGCGACTGGCCATGAATGCACAGCCGACACAGATTTACCCATCTTCAACCTTTAGAAAAGGGTTTAAATCCCCCAAAATACCTGAAAACACGGGTGGAAGTCGTTGGGGCCTTTAACTGAATGCATCACTGAATATACATTATGAGTGCGGCACTGCATTGACCATTTGTAAATCAGCATGAAACTGCTGATGATGTCAGATTGTGTTGTTCAGGTAATGGTCTGCAACTTACAGGTTAGCGCACAATTTATTTGGTCGTTTTGGACATTTGATACCATCATAGTTTAAACAACTTGATGCCACATGTGCAGGATATTTAACACCAAATACACTGACACTGTGGTCTCAATAGCTTGCAGCTAAGATTTTTGCCAGCGTAAAAAGAATTTAGAGTGCCTCATTGATCAGACAAGGGTTAATTTTTTAAATGCAGAGAGGAACTAAATGAGGTGGTCCATAGTAGCTATTCTATATTTGTATTTAGGGAGCCAGAAGAGCCTCTGAAATGTAATTTTGTAAATACCCGTTATATCTGATGCATGAGTGTACAACACAGACCTCTTCATGTTGTATTTTAAAGCAGCATTATGTGGCTATGACTGCGACCTGTGGTTTTGAAAAATGAAACTTATCGATGCACGTTAATTTGTGGCACAAAACGGCAATTTTTGTAAAACTGGGTCAGCCTACTTGTTGCCTTCAGGAACCTCCGTGAATCAGAGAGTTGAGGCAGAGCAGTCGCAGGACATCGGAGGGAAAACCAGAGGACATTCTCTCCATAAAATATGACCTGATTTTACTGAAATTGCCGTTTTGTGCAACATATTAAAATGTGGCGTTAAGTTTCGTTTTTCGCAGCCACAGGTCGCGATCAAAGTTATACAGTGCTGCTTTAAATTACAGGCCAGTATTGGTAAACTGACTCTACCTTCCAGAACAGTGGTTCTCAACTTTTATGGGGCACTGGACCCCCAATTTTTTTTTTCAAAGTCCTGAACACCCCTGACCAGTTTTTTTTGTCCCGTGGGTCAGAGCCTGTCTGGTGTCCGTCTCCATGCTGTTCATGCCGCGTTGCAGAGTAGTTCTTCTTTGTTGTCATTTCTTCTTTGTGATTTTAAGTTAATATCAAGTGTGTTTGCTAAATTTTGTAAGTCAGTGAGTTTTGAACAACATGTTTCTGCAAACTGTTAACAGTAACAGCCATATTAAGAAATAATTGTGTCTGTCCACTGACACGCTGGATGGTTCTTAATTTGAAAAGAATATAGGAAGTGTTGAATTTGGAAGATGGGAGTGGATCAAAATGAGGCTTCGTACTAAAATATCACCAATATTATCAGTATCAAACAGAGGGAAATGGAAATAAATGTTTGTTATTTTTTGCAGTTGAGATAAATAAAGTTCCCAGTCACTATTTAAGGAATAATGTTTGTCCATAAAGCTCAATGAAACTTTTATTAGATGTTTTGTTATTTTACAGACCCATTGCAATTGCACGTGGTCCCCCGGTTGAGAACCACTGCTCCAAAATACTGTTCTGTCTCCCTTATGTCCCCTTAAAATAAAGTGTCCAAACTTAAATTTTTTCCATCATACAGTTTGTTAGAAAAGAAAATGATGCTGGACTTAGTCCATCTTTCCTCAGGTTCCTTTGAAGTCTCAGTATCCTTTAAGCAAGCATGAATGTAAGAAATGCCATAAGATGATGTGCAAAGACCAAAGTCTATCCAAGACCTCGCTGCTGTCCAATAATATCGTCATGGTGAATTGTGCAACTGGGGCAAACACCTGGACAGTCTCTCACTGAAAAGCCCTTATAGTCATGAACTTGGCTGTACACATGATAAGTGATAAGTGATTCAGTACTTGGACCTGTGATTCCTCTACGAGAAATGATGCTCCAGACACTTCGCCCGACAAACATTTTGTTTGAAGCACACTGATGCCTTAAGCTTCCTTTTAACGTACAGATACAGTAGCTCCCTGTAGCTCTTTCACCTCCCATCACTAGTCCCGAGGATGCTGCATGCTCTGGACCCTCTCCATGTCTCTAACACTGGTTCCTTCTCTTTTGTGTCTCTCTCCTCTTCACACCTTTTTGCATGTGACTGTGTCTGCTGTGACTGATCCCAGGGCTTAAAGGGACAAGCAGGGGAGAAGGTAAGTTTAGGAGCATGTGCCTTTAGCAGTATTACATTAAAAATAATAGCAGTTTAGCACTAGTGACAGACGACTGCACCTTTGCCTTATATTTTCCTGACCTCGGTTCATCCCATGTTACTTTTGTCATCTGCTTGCATCAGCACAATAAGGATGAGTCTCAGAAAATCAGTGCAATATAAATATGCTGTCATTTGAGACGTTACTTAAACGTGCTCAAATTAAAATAAGTGGTAGCGTTAGTAGTTTGAAGTGCAGAGCCGTGCAGTGGATTGTGGGTACAGGTAGCGTGTGATTTATATCAGGGAGTCAGGTCTGCATATTCAAACAGCATGAGAGTCACATTCTGTGAATGGTTTCCCACCCTGGTTGTGTTACCTGAACTTTTTACACCATGAAACACAATAGTAACAATTTGTCACATAAGCGCCTGAAAGTTCTAATTTAAGACTCTCCAGAGAAAGAAGAGAGACATTTATTGAAGCCACTGCAGAGAACACGAGCAGATTCTCAAAGAGGACTTAGAACAAGCTGAGTTCTGTTCATTTTGAGATAAATAAATGTTGTCACTGGTGCATTGCACAACAGTTAAATATTAGCTCTCTTTCACGGTGAAGTTACCATAAATATGAGCTGCCAGGTGGGAAAGAAAAGATTGATATTGGCCTCGAGGTGGAAATCAAATGTAAGACAAATTTTACTGTAGGCTCTGATATCTCCCTCTTGGTTTTGTGAATTACAAAAGTGTGTCAACAGAGACGGTAAACATGCAGCACATCTGCCAATGTCAGCAACACAGGAACATAAAAATCAAGATTATTTTTATTCACATCAGTTTAATGGACTCTGCGCTCAATATGATGACTGCTGCAGTTTGCTGAAGGTTCAGCTTAAGTTTTTTAATGAAAACAACTGAGTTTTGGGAGTAACATGAGGTTAAATGCATAGTTACTTACAAGTAAAACCAAAATTCCTTTTGACGGTTTGGATCACTTTTAGCTCTATAGAACAAAAGGAGTGTTTTGTGCGTTTGAATTTACACACACGGATGCTGATGCGTGTACATGATGCATACCACTGGCTTCTCATTATTCCGCTGCTTAACAGGTAACATAATAAGCATAATGCAACAATACGCTAGACAAGTGGAAAGGAAGAAAACTGTTTGCTAATTAGCATGGATGCAAACAACAATTTAAGGTCAGGCTTGCAAATGTTTGAGGAAGGAAAAATATCCACATATGTTGGCTCTCACCTATTTTGGTGACACTGATTAAGGTGATTATGTTAAGGTATTGCTAAGAGCCTCACCTAAACATGTTTCCAACAATACTGTAGCTTGCCCAGCACTGATCAGCACACTGACGAAGTTAGCAACTAGCTGAGAAAAAAAGCTAAGGTGTTAGTGGTAAGGAGCCAGATGTTTTCCTCTGGAGTTGGTGGAGACTAGCCTGGCAGAGCCAGACTTGAGAATTAGTTTGGTACCTCTCAACTCACCATTCATTTCCAAGGGACAGTGCCAACAGAAAACTGCCACTGGAAGCAGTCGGATAGACATACAACCAATCAGAGCTGTTTACCCCGTCTTTCCCTCACACTCCAGGCCGCCATGTTTGTTTTGAGGGGAAGTTCAGCCAGGCTCTGGTGGACTAAAAAACCCTTGTTATTGAAAACTATGCAATATTAAAGAAAGAAATAACAAGATGGAGAGCAACCTGGCAACCTGGCAAGCACTGTTTTTTTGAGATTACTACACGTAGGGAAGAACAGGAGCTTTCAGGTGGAGTCTGTCTACTGATCTGTCGGTGAAGGCTCAGCAGCCTTGCATACAATACATTAACAAAACACCGGACAAAAGCACCACAACTGATGTGAATAGCCAAAATCACAACACACTATAGCAACATCTGTGTGATTATTTATCAGGTTGTGGAAATTCACGTTAACCACGCCCCTTGTCTGTCTGTGGGTTACGAACGATTCATGTCAGCTGCCAGGTACACAAGCCAGAGCTGCTGGCTCTTTGGCGGTTCTCAAGGAGTCATCGCATTAAGCCCGCCCCATATGAGATAAACGGTTGCGATTGGCCAGCCTTCTTCCAGCTGGGTGGAAATCACCATGAATGGGAGGGATACCAGACCCTTTCCCTTTAGACGTTTTATTAGCAAAGTGGATTACGGGTCTGATTTACCAGGCTAGGTGGAGACCAAATTAGAGCTAAAAGAAGAACAAATATTGGACTCGTATATATTTTCTGGCCATATGTTGTTGGATTCAGACTCCTAAAAATGATTTACATTTACATTTGACAAAGAAATCATAACATCCCCAAAGCCATGAACAGCAGATTAGTTCTCATAAAATGCAATGTGACTGTGTGTGTAAAAACATTCTTGACTGTTACTCTACAATGACAGCTGTGCTTCACGGTGAGCATCTTTAATATGGTCAATCAGTCAAAACAAAAGTAGTTTTGGCCTTAAGCCGACTTTTAAAATAACAGAAATAGTGACATGACCACCGTCACGGTAAGCAGAGCAGCAGACAATGCTGTGGCAGCTTTTTGGATTGCTCCAAAAGTCCAGATCCAAAATAATCTATCGCCTTCCGTTTTATTTCTTGGCAGGGGACCCATTGTAGTAGTATGGGATCCGTCCCATGTGTGGTTAGCCTCTTACAGTAGTTGCCAGGAAAGAGAGGATGAAGAAATCCAGGAACTGTACACAGCAGTCCTGGCTGTAGATCATTTCTGAAGAGGAAGCATCTTTCTTAGGGAAGAAAGAGTGAGGCAGGCACAGAGAGATTAAGTGAGGGCGAGCTTTTCCAGAACACAGAAGTCTTTAAACAAATGGCTTCTGAGGGTTTTGTGGGAGAGTGCTTGTGGCAAGTTACTGGCAAAGTAAGCCAGACTGAGAGGGACAAGAAAAAAAAAACAAAAAAAACAAAAAGACATAATGGATTGGTTTTGCAACAACAACAACAAAAATATAGCAGAGAACCACAGCTGATGGATACTCTACTCTTTATAGGCTCAGGAAATGTCATCTAAAGGGAAAGGAGATCTTCATACTTTTGTCTGCTACGTGTGAGCACTCTCTCTGAGTGGGTGCCTGTTTTACTGATCCTTCAAACTTTGCCCTGTTACCTTGGCCAAAGTAATCCAATCTCTGCTGAAGTGTATCTGCAGATTGTCACTTGTCTAATCTACTGAAGCTGTAGAAAACCAAGCATGTAACTGAAAACTGCCTCAGATGATGATAGGTTCTCTTTTTCCATCATTACCTTTGCCTTCTGGCACCTGAGGGATACATCTGCCATCAAACCAGGAGTGAGAAAAAACAAACTGTTATCCTCCTGCAGAAGACATTTGTTCAGAAATATTTACTTTTGCGTTTGATGGATGACTGTGACAATCAGGTATGTCCTTGCTATAAGATTTCGCTTCATGAGGAGAGAAGCTAATGAGGCAAAGTGCTGGACACCTGAGCTGGGCCAGTTTGGCTGTAGTGGTTTGTGGGAGGGTGCAGTGAGGGTCAAAGAGGCTGCACAGATCACTGCCGTCACAGCACAAGTCAGTTATTTTGCAACAAATCCACAGTCGAGAGGCAGTGTAAGAACAGCACTGCTGAAACTTTGAGCTTCACTGTGAAGTTATGAGGGACAGTCATATTTTGAAAAATTTCAAATTTTGAAAGTTTGACTTGTAATGAACTTTTTTTTTCTTGGACATGGAGCCACAGATGACATGAAACATCAGTTTCACAGGCTGCTCAGTGCTCCAGAAGACAAACTGCCCTTCATATGGAAAACTGCATGAGTACTCTTTCAGAGTATTATCTCCAACACACAAACAATAATTAAAACAACTACTGTCAATATCATTAATTGTTGTATTTATTTTTACTGTACTTTATATGTTTCTAGTTTATTTTGTCTGTTTGCTAGATTCCTTCATAATTTCCTGTTAGATTTATCTGAATTCTGTTTTTTAAACTCGTTCTCGAGCTCCAAAGAGCATCACTGTGTGCTGCACCATGTACGTTCATGTATGGCAATAAAGACTGAAACTCAAATCAATATGCTGAATTTCTCTAATTGTATATAAAGAGTTGATTGAGAAAGCACATGAATCGTCTCTTTTAAATCTGTCTCATGATTTCTTCTCGTCTTTCTGTGTGTCTGTAGGGAGCACCAGGCGAGCCAGGTCTGTCCATCATTGGACCCAGAGGGCCTCCTGTAAGTGTCTTCACCTCCTCACACACATCATGAAGTAAACCCTCGAATCAGTGAAAGCCAAACTTTCACTTCAGCTACTGTTGTGTTTTTGTAAAAAGTTGGCATTACTAAAAGTCTGGTCAACTCAAGTGAAGCACGGATGTTTTTTGCTAACTGAGGGTTATAATGATCTATACTCGGTATTTGCACACTTCCCCCGGATGGTAAAATGCAGGTGATGAATAAGCGGCTGTAGGTAAACAAAGTCGTGAACATAGAGGGCCAGTCAGTCAGAAACACAAGGTGACCACAGCAGGTGAGAGCGACATGAGAGATTCCGCTCGTTGTCTCAGATGGACCAAGGGAACTAATTTGACAGAAAGGAGAGAAGAACACGATTTAATAAAAGCTTAGCTGAGCCAAGAGCCTCGATGTCTCCGCCACACTGTCATTCAGTCAGATTGGATGGATGAGTGCACATTATACACTGAGGGGAAGGTTTTTAACTCAGCAGCTTTACTCTGCAACCAACTCATATTTCAGTTATATGAACATGACATTTTAGAGCACAGGCAGATGACGCCTTATAAAGTACATGCAGGAAACCTTTGAATGTTTTCCATAGAGTCTTCAGTATCATTACTTGTGTCAAAATCAATTCCAGTACTCAACAAATACCTCAGTGCAGTGGAGCGAGCAGGGAAAAGGTCTGTATTTTCTTTCACTGACCTTTTTTTGGATTGTTTTCTGTTTCCCTGAAGGGACAACCAGGAACAAGAGGATTCCCGGGATTTCCAGTAAGTCTGAATGATGCTGTCTGTCAGGTTAATGCTGGAAATGATGCTTTCATGATTTATGCAATTTATGTATTTTACTAGGAAAAGACTCCAAGGTGTCATTACAGTACACAAAATCATTTTTAACTGCAATGGAAAAAGTCAAGAACAAATCACAACCAAACTGTTCATTAACAAATATCTGTTTATGATATTAGCTGTTTGTGATAGACTATGGATATATTGTGATAGGAGATTGTAAATGAACTAATTTGCATATGGCTTACCTTCTTAATTAACTCATCCTGAGTAATGCTCAATCAGCTGCCAAAAGACACAACTAATGTCGAATTATTACTTTTTGCTGCGTAGCTGAATCAGAGAGAATGAATCAGAAAGGCGAGAAGAATAAGATTTAATAAAAGCTTAGCAAATGGTCTTTAACAAATGGTTATAATTATAAACATAACTTTAATGATAACTATGTGAGCATCCACACTGATTAACCATTACGCAGCAGTGCAGAGCACACTTTAGACACTCCATCAGCACCAGAAAGACGATTTTTAACGTGTAATTTGCAGCCTAATATTACATTTCAAGTGTTTAATTAACTGTATACATTAGCCAAGACTGAGTGATTAGAGTAATGTTAGACCATCAAAAAAAATTCTTAAATGCCATCAATTAGCTAAAATGTGGTTTTAGTCAATATACACCTGCTGTACAAACCAAGTCATGAGATGCCAAAACCTGAACTGATTTTAATCCAAACATGTGGATCCTCTGCATGATAAAAGTATGTATTGTGTTCTACACTTAAATAAAGCATGAATCAGTATGAATTGTAATTTTTTACCTTTACTTCTATTCTACAAAGTACATAAAGATTATAATACAGTCGTCGAGGTCCAGCCATGTTTACTGATGGACACACTTTACAGTAATAGTCATCGTTCTCAGTGTGGAAAGTTTTCTTCTTTTTTTCATGGCTGCTCAGCTGTAGTGTACTCAGACTGTTAAGGGGCCGAAAGATTTATAAACGACACTGCTGGAATCACAAGTATTGCTGCATTATAGTGTCTGGCCTTCAGTGGCTGCACTGTGGGCTGGTGAGCAGTACTCTGATCAGTTGGAGAAAAATTTATACTTTTTTGGTACTTTACATTAGCCTCCTCTGTTCCACCTCTAAATGGGCTGTTAAAATTTTCTCAGCAATTCTGTTATATTCAATTTATAAACGCCCTGAACAGCAGATATTTCTGAATTCTGTGTGAAGCCCTTCAGGCCCCTCATACACTTACATTAAATATTCTTGGCAATAAGCCACCTTTGACATCCACTCTGCATTTTACCTACATTGTAATTTATTCAGCTATTATTTGCAAACAGTCAGTTTTCCAGCTGCTGATGCAGAAATTTTGTGATGACATTGCTGATCTCCACATGTACTCTAACACCTGCTCCTCTGCCTTTATCCCAGGGTCCGATTGGGTTGGATGGCAAGCCTGTGAGTTTCCCCATGTCAAAAACTGAACCACTGAGTAACTGAATACTCCCTTAGTTCTCAGAACTTTGTTTTTCTGTGATAATAAAAATGATTAAGCTAAGCGTGAATATGGTCATTGTAATAAAATCTTTTATTGTCATGACTGTGATTATAGCGTGGAGCTAAACATGCTATGGATATTTCTAAGAAGTTTTTAGGAGAAAATGAAATGAAGGCAGATGTTCGGAATAATTCAGTTTTTCTGCCACTTGCACTCACCCTTGTTTTGATGTTCATGCAGGGACAGAACGGGCCAAAGGGAGATATGGTAAGAATTCCTTGTGTTTTTTATAAACACAGATGCACTGTAATACCATTACCACTAGTCAAGAACTTATTTGAGTCCATAAATCCTTTTCTTTACATTTTGGTCATGTGACATTAAATTTACACCAACAAGCCAAAGAAAACATAACATAATTGTGTTGAACCTTGAACCTCACTTCATCTGCATGTTTTTTGTACCCACAAAATTATAAGGAAAACAGAGTGGTGGCCTGATTTATGCATCACGGGGTGAGTTGCCAGTGGGTTGCATTCAGAAGGGAAAAGACTGAGACAGATGGGAGCTGTTAGCCGCGCAGGCTTTCAGTCAGGGTTAGCAGATAAAACTCTTACAAACTGAAATGGACACTGAAGGATTTTAGACCGCTTTCTGAAGCTTGAGAACACGTAAAGCCTGAAGAATTTCTTTCAACATTAAAACTTCGTATTATTATATATTTCAACCATTGATTTATCATACAGTACAACTGAGATCATGTAGTGGTAAAACAGAGACTTGTTAAAATTGTCCATGTTCAGTTGAGTTTCTGTGCAGAAGGTGATCCTCTTTGTGCTTTAAGTTGGAAATGAACCCGTGGCGGTCAGGCGGGTGGGCGGGCGTGTAGCATGTTTGACATTGACAGAGAAAACTGATTTTGTGTTCTGTCACAGACCTTTTAACATCGCCTTTTTATTGAACTTAACTTTGATCTCTCCCTAAACCTAACCAAATATTTTAGATGCCTCACCTTAACATACTTTAGCCAAAGTTTATTGCCATAACTGTGAACTTTCTCTACCCCGTGGATTTTTTCATGTGTTCTGTGACTTTTCCTCTTCCCCTGACAGTGATTTACAAATTAAGCGCTGTGCTAACTGTACCATAGAGACACATTTATTGTTCACTGTGAAAATATTATGAGACTTTGGAATTTGGCCTTGAACATAACTCTGTTTTTAGCTTTTGTTGAACCATTACTTTAAGACGCTTGTGTGATGATTTGTTTTGGGAAACACCTCACTCTGACTGTTTGAGATTCTGGACAGTTTTTTCCACTAATTCGATCTTCCTCTGGAATTATTTCCAGCTTCAATACAGATTTGGCTGATAAAAGAGCTCTGTTTTTCTTGAATGATGTTACAGTGTAGGTCTTTTCAGTGTGGTCAAGCTGATGTTTATGCCCTGGCTTTTATCACTCGCTCTGCTGATTTCGGTAGCTTCTGGCATGCCTCTGCTTGTGGACGATTACTCTTGGTCAAATGAGGGGAAGTCATCATGCCAGAGTTTGTTTTTCTAGTCAGGGGGGTTGCACCTTTTGTGTCCAGCTCTAGTGAACTTCATGCCAATACAGATGACAAAATTTCCAGCGGGATAAGTGGGGTTGAATACTGTTGAAATAATATTTAATGTTGATTAATGACCTCGTAATGAGCTCCTGTTTTTCAGTCTCCTTCCTGACGAATGTCAGGGAGTATTGAAGGGGGCTTTGAGTGGTTGTCTGGTAAATGTATGGAGATGCTGTTGCCTTCACAAAGTGGCTTTGAGCTGCTGGCCATGTGAGGTCACCAGCATGGGGTGCACTGGATGCGTCCTACTGGGTCCTCTCCCTGAGTTCATTAATCAACTAGTTGCTGTGTTCTGACAGCTCCTCACACTGGGCACACTAGGGCCTGATGGGAAGTGAAGTCGAGTGCCTTTGCCCTTAACATATAATTGAAATAGACCAGTAACAGCTAATTCAGCAATTTGATTGATACTTTGACCTTTTTTTCTCATTTTTCTTGATGTTAATCGGGGGGATTTGTGTTTAGTCATGTTAGATATTTTGTGAAAGTGCAAATCGAGGCCTATATCACTTGTAAGACTGACCATGTTGTGCTGTTGTCTTTTAGGGTCAACGTGGTCCTAAAGGAGTCCCAGTAAGTTTCTGACATCTAACATCAGATGCTAACCAGCTTTTTTTTAAACCCTTAAAGACCATAACAAAATTTTGCACTGCCTGACCTCTTGTTTTTATTGATTTATGTAAGCAGTCAGCATCAAGTGCCATACATCACTTGATTCACAGCATAATTGTAATTGTCATTAATCATGACAGAGATAACTGAAGTGGGGTTTTTTTGGTACTCAGATACATTATGAACAGCAAAAGATAACACTGCAAAACTGTCGAAAGCAAATGTATTTATAAAAGAAATATACAAAAAAAAAAAAACAAATTTGCAAATATTCTTCACAAACTACAGTACAAACAAGAGGAGAAGCAAACAGCAACCTGTGATATCAGTGAAAAGCTGAAAAACATGATCATTTTAAAAATTGTTGTTTGATCACATTAGCAGTTCAAAAGTTATTAAACGTTTTAGAACAAGAGCATTTTTTGCTGCTTTTGGTCTTTGAGAGTTGCCAGCTGCTTAACCTCGTATCTCTTTCATTCACCTGTATCAATTCATTTTCTAGGGGGAACCGGGACCCAAAGGGGAAAAGGTGAGACATGCAGCAGATTGACAATGCAGTCATTGAATAACTCTATCCTGCACAGTAGTTCAACAGCCAGCAGTTGGTTCAGATCCTTTACAGAAAGGTCTGCTAAAGTTACTCAAACAAATTAGCATTGCAGTTCTTTAAAGGCGATTGACTCACAAGAGAGCAATAACAAAGAAAAGTCAAAGCAGCCCAAGTCAAGATATCCTGACTTTTAATCAGTGGTACTGGTTAAACTCCAAAACCCTGGACCATTCATTTCCCTTAATGCATTAAATCCTTCCTGCCTGGTGAACACCCAAGTCTTTTTAAACTTCATGCCCCTCGTCTGTAGGACAGACTTTCAAAAAGGTTTTTTTAGTCTCCCTGCCCAAGATGACAGAATCACAAAATCATTTGAAAATCTCTGATATTTGGGCTCTTTCTATTTCTGGTCTAAGTGAACTTTTTCTTGTTTTCCCCAGGGCGTCTGTGGAGACTACACACACAGGGTAAGAAAACAGTTTTGGGGGATTTTTTTTCCTTCCCATTAGTGTTTTACAAAAAGCTACTACTTCATTGTCAGTGTTCATGCAAAATTTTTGAAATGACTTGCCTATTTTTTTGCAGTATAAATGTTATTAAGAAATGAGCTGTTGTTCAACCCACAGCGTAAAAGGTTTCTCTGACAGGTCCTCCTTATGTAAAGTTTGTAATGCCAGAACAGAATAGAAGAAGGAAGCTGGAAGTGAAGAAATTACTGCTGAAGCTGGACAAACAGCAAGTAGCACATTTGATGGGTAGCACATGCACAGCTCTGCAATTCTTTTGCCTTCCACCTCTGGGGATTGGCCAGTTGAAGGAAAATAAGGCAATTACCGGCAGCCTGCTGGAGCATACAGTCGGACGTGATAAGAGTCTGTGTGTGGGGGTGCCAAGAATAAGAGTCTCCTGTGTAAAGGGGGATTTTTCAGATAGCCAAGTCCATTTCCAGTGCAATTTCACCTTTTAAGTTATTAAACTGCACCTGCTAAAATGATCAAAGTAGGGTTTTTGGAAACTCACCCCCTCTCTTACAAGTTGTATATTTGTTGAATTTTTCTTATAATTCTGGGAGCCACCTGCAGCAGTCTATATGGGAGGTCCATTACAAGGGCTGCCCAGACTCCAGGTCTCTCTCTCTATAGTGGGAATAATGTAGATGGAAGTAAATTTCATTGTTTAAAGTGTTTGCCTTTCAGGACAAAGCCGGCAAGATCGGCCGGTTACACATATGTAACCGTGGTTCTCTGATTGAAGAGAATTTCACTCCACCCAGTTACATACTTCATATGCACAGGGACTGAACTATGGGGGTCAGGTGGTGTGGATAATTTCTTCATGACAAACCACTACTGAGACTATCTCTCCACTCAGTTACACACTTTATACGTTCAAGGACTCTTTAAGAAACACTGTGAGGGGATAGAACAGTGTCCTTCGAATGAGATGTTGCCGCCACCAGAAGTGCTCTAACAAAATACCCGTACAGGTGTTTATTCAAAAGAATCACCAGTGTGAATATAAATGAAAGATTTAAAAATGAACATTATTCACACACCTCTAGGCTTACTAAGTAGTTAGACTCAGAGTACTGTTGCCTCAAGACCCGGCATGAGACTTTACCAGGGCTCGCCAGCTTTCACAAGATGCCAAGTCTCAACTGTAGGGGTAAAAGCTACTCAGACCAACCAACGCAAGGCTGACTGACAGGGGAAATTAAAAGTGCCCCTGTTTCCACATAGGCTTGCTGGATAACATTCACAATCCAGTAGGAAAGATGGGCTTTTGACAGGGGCTGACCCAGTAGCTCTGACTTAAAACAGACAAACAATTGGTCTGTTTTCCTATGTGCCTGTGTCCTGTGTACATTCACTCTGAGTGCCCTAACAGGGCACACCAGTGAGTGCCTGCACTCCCCATCCTCTGTCCTCGTGGAAAAGAGAGATCAAAGTTCAACCACCTGGCTCGGTTGAGAGTCAAAGAGAACCTTGGTGAGCAACATGAAATTCATCTGCAGGTTCTAACCCTGCCCCCTCAGGCAGAAACCTGGTCCTCAGGCACTGAAAGAGCCTGAAGTTCCCTCATCCTCTTGGCAGAAGCCAGTGCCAGCAGAAAGGTGGACCTAAATGACAGTTACTTTAGGTCCACTGACTCCAGGGGCTCAAATGGGGCTCTTGTCAGGGCCCATAGGACCAGCTCCAAATTCCACTGGGGAAGAGGCAGCCTACAACAACTGTCAACACATCTCCTAGCCTCCTTGAAGAATCTGGAAACAAGGTTGGACACATCCTCAGGCAACTGTTATCTCCCCACTCAAGCTGTTTTGACTGCAGCCACCATTTGTCTGAGCGTGGAAGGTGACTTCCCTGCATCTAAAAGCTCTCACAGGAACTGAGGAATCTCTGTGGCTGAGCATGTGAGAGGGTCTGCTTGAGGTTCCCTGCATCATATTACAAAGACTTTCCACCTGTGTGCATAGAGTGCCCTTGTTGATGGCGCGCGAGCTCCTTGCAGTGTTTGGACCACTGACTGTGATGGACTCATAGCTTCCTGTGATGCACACAGGTTGACAGTCGCTCACCCATAATGGTGCCAAAGACCTGCAATGGTCTAGACCTCCCCTCAACAGCTGATCAGTTGTCACGATGTTCAGCCTTGGCATATACAATATAATGCCCTTAGGGATCGAAATCTGGGGTATGCCCACAGCCATAGCTGGTGTGCTAACTTGCGAAGGTGAGGGGAACCCAAGCCGCCCTGTCTGTTGGTGTAAGCTGCTGCACAGTGCTGCCACACTGCCTGTCCTTACCAGCATGTGTTGGCCCTGAAGGTATGGCAGAAAATGGTGAAAGGCAAGATGAACTGCCTTTAACTCCAAAATGTTGATGTGCTGTGCTGTGTAATGATCTTGCCAGCATCCGCTGACACTGTTTCTTCTAAACACTGCTCCCTAACTTGTCAATGAAGCATCTGTCACCCACCAGATGGCAATTTGTCACTAGGTCCTATATAGTTCCTCTGATAATATTTTCCCTGCCCTCCCACCAAACAGAGTGCTAACCATAACCATCTTGAGACAAGCACAGTTGACTGCAGGTGACTCTGGGAGCTCAACTGTCGGCCTAAAAGACACCCTAACCCCGGTGATACAGTGCTAATAAGGACCCACTATTAGCCCGCTGTGTCTGGACTGCCATAGTCTATGAACTTCAGCTAGCAAAGCATCTTACATTCTGCATCCCTTAGTCAGGCAACTAGGATCATGAGACCCACAGTGGACTGGTCCATTTGCGGCAGGGCAGCACAGCCAACCCTCTCCTGATCTTGCATAGCAAACAACTGCCTATTGAACTGGGAAAATTTAAGTGGGCCTGTGGGTCTTGCAAACCCAGCTTGCATTAACTCCTCCTCATCTGAGAGGAGAGGCACCAGAAATGGGGCATGCTGTGTCTCACAGCCATCATCAAAGTGTGATGAGGGAAGGTGCCTGGCTCATTGTAGAATCCACCTCAAGTGCCCAGGCTGCCCTTTCAATAAGCCCCCTGCATTGGTAGAGCTCGCTGACCCATTCCCTCTCCTCCAGCTCCAGGCCAGCCTCCCCTCACCCTGGAGGGAGATCACTGTCTGAAGAGTGAGACCCTATTACATCCACTTCCTCAACCTCCCTCTGCTCATCAACCAAGCTTTCAGCCTCAATCCTTGTATCACTCAGAGAGGACTTGAGTAGGGGGACAGCAAGGGGTTTCACAGAACCACCCCCAAACTCCACCCCACTAAGACATTTAGCATGTCGGGGTCCAGTTAGTGGAACAGCCTGTTTACACTTTCTCCCAAATACACAATAACAGGCCCCCAAGGATTATGCTGGCAGAACAAAACAATTTATACATACGGGAGGGTTTTCTCTAGCTCAAGAGAAATTGTTCTCTGTAAGGCACAGCACACATCTATCATAGCTATCCTCTATGGGCATCCGTACACCGCAGTCCACACAATTATGTCCGGTTAGACTTGCCATATTGGCAAATCTTGTGGAAGTTGCAATTCTCACAAGGGTGCAAACACAAAACTACCTGCCTGCTATACAGCCTTGCAAGCACTCCCTATTATTGTGTGTTGTGTGCTTTGTACCTATGGCGCTTAACTACCCGTCAGAGCAATACACCAAATAAGGTTACGTGGAAGTTACCAACGAAACAAACTGAATCCCAACAGCATGATAAACAACGACCTCTGTTTCTAAGGCTCTGGTTTCAACAGTAGCCCTGAACTCAACTCAATCTATGGGGGAAAAAAAGCCACACGCAGAGGCAGCTTTACACTCTGTCTTACACAGAGTAAGTTGCAAAGACTTCCTCCTAGCTAACACACACACACACATCAATCTGGTCTCATGGAATCAAAGTGATTAATGTGAGTGTGGCGCACAAATGCTTTTTTACTGAGTTCAGCCACCTCACAGGTGGTTTGTCTTAAAGAAGTCATGCTCGTCACCTGACCCCTGTAGGTCAGTCACTGAACATATGAAATATGTAACTGGACAAAGAGAAAGTCTCGATGTGAAAAAGAATAGAAAATAGTTTAGCAGCATCCCTTTTGTTAAGAGATTGTTGAATTTTTTGCAAAACTTGTTTTTTGGCTTTTCCTTTGAGCCTTTGATTAGAAGATTGATATTATTATCAAGTCCCGAGGGAGTTAGCCCAGTTCAGCACAAAGACATGAACAACTGTGAAGCAGAGTCACTCTCTCTGTTTACTCAGACAGGGAAGAGCAAGAATGACAATTCAATTTGTAGTTTATGGCATACTGTGGTTTATTTTTCTTTATGCCATGTGTTTGTCATGTAAAAGCCACAGTGCATCTAAATCATATATTACAGCCTATTTTAAATTTCTATTCACATACAGTACGTTTACATGATGTTAGAAAAAGTCAATTTATTGTGTTAGTCCAACTGAACCTCAACTTTAAAAAAACACAAAATGTAAACATGTTAGTCTAACTAAAATTGTACTTGTCAATTGCAAAATTCTTGAAGTTGGACTAACACACCTAGATAATGTGGTTGAGGATTGATTTACTCTTGTATGTATACAATTCAATCCGACCCCAGCTGACCTAAGCGTTATGCACATGATCAGTAGTCACCACAATGGTTTTTGACCCGGAATTCAAACAGCACAAATTTGTAGCAGAAAGCTGGGAAGAAAACAATAAGGCCAAGCATGCATTTAATTTGTACCGAAAGTAAAGCATAGACACAAAGTGTCCAGTGCTGTAAAGTTGGCCATGTTTTCACCGTTCAAGATGGAATCAACTGGCTATTTGCTAACATCTCTGTAGCCTGTTAGGTCCATTGGAAGAAGGTCAAGTAGCAACCAGCTGAACGGGGCATAAAGCTGCCTACAGTTGCGGAGTCAGACATAGGTGTGTTAGTTCGTCGATAAATTGATTTCCCCTCAGCGCTTGTATGCTGGGACAAGGACAGTAGTCCAATTTAATGGCCGAATCCAGCTTTAACCGAAACTTTACTTTATTGTGCATGTAAACGTACTGATAGAGTTGTTTCCTTCTGTGTCCAGTCTGCTATGTTAGACTAATAAAATCCTGTGTATGACTTAACACAAAGGAACAAAATTGATCTGATCATCACACTCTAAAAGAAAAGAAAAAAAAGAAGTCATCCTAATTTCTGACTTTACAAGACAAGGCTCTGTTTTTGTAGTGTTGAATAGTGGCTCATTGCCACCGTTACCAGCACTGACTGAAATGACCGCTTCCCTGGTGTATAGGGCCTCTTTGTGCAGGATCTTCCTCTGAAAACCCTGGCTGCCTTGCGCTCCAGTCAGGCTCTGACGTTAAAGGTTTGTGGGTGACTCCAACACCCCTGTAGATAACCCTCAGCAGGGGTGTCACCAAGTCATGCCGCAAAGAGAGGTAGTGCCCTACAGCCACGGCACTCCTGACCCTCTGCTCTCCACTCAAAAGAAAGATCAATGCTGTGGGGAGGTAGCTACTGGTTTGATTCATGCAGTTAATATTTGTTTGAACTGTTACTGAAATTAAGATAAATTTTACGTACTACCAAGGCACTGATGCAAATATTGAAATTAAATCAATGAAATGAATTAAAAATTCTATTTCAATATTTTGTGTGTGTAAACAGAAGTGACAAAATAAAATGACAAAAATTTACATTCATACATGTCAAAAAACACACATTGTGTGCCATTTTCAAAAATAAAACAGAGCATTTAAATCAGATTCCAATGATAGGACAGTGTTTTGGAATTTCATTCAGATGTTTTGTGATTAATTATTCAAATAATGTCTGATCAAAGCAAGACCAAAAAACAAACAAACAAACAAAAAACAATAAAATAGAAATTACTACTAAGAAGATGGCGCAGTATTAGATGGAAGCAAGCAGAATGCTTTTTCACAAGCTCAGAAGGTATAATGTGAGGTTACAGCCCATGCTGCCTACCCTTTTTAACACATATACAGGTTTTAGCATTTCTTAATTTTAAAATGAAAATTAGAGTTATTATTTTTGATAGTGGTTTGATCATATTTAACTTTAAAGTCAATGATTTTACTTTATTATTGGCAGCCCTTGCCTTCTATACATTCAAATCTCTTTCCAGTTGTGGTGGAGAGCTGGATATGGTGAGGAACAAGCAGCACACTTGCCTACTTTTGCTACAATGACAACCCTACTTATATTACTTATCACATGCTGTATATATTTCCACAGAAATGCTGCTATTGTTAAGTTTGAAGTATGATATAAAAAAATATGAAAACTGACTCTTGTGGTATGTGTGTTAAAGTAAAGAATAGTGTTGGGTACTTCTGTTGGGTTTCAGGTATTGGGTGGAGGTAGTCTTTGAATAATACTTTCACACAATCATAATTGTGGAAATATATACTCTATGTAAAAAGTAGGCAAGTTGCATTCAGCTGGTTGTGCTTGGTGTCAGTGGGTACGTAGCGATCAGTGGAATCGTACCTGTTTCACTCTTTTTTAAACTTGTATCTGATCATGCTGGTCATCTCAACAGAAGCGGCGTATTGTACAGCCCTGTGTTGGACAGTTAGCCACAGTAAGTCTGAATGTGCACTGTTACTGTACTGCTGTACTCTCTTTGTGGCAAGGCTAGCGCCCACCTCTGCTCTGCTGCAATCTAGGAGCTTGGCTTGCCGTAAATGGGGACATTGATGTACACAAATCCTGATGCTTGATGATATGTAATACTCTGACAGCAAAAGTGAGATATTTGAACGCTGTCACATTCTTTTAAAATAAAGATGCATCACAGTATATCAATAATCCCCTTTGGCTCTCCAGGCCCATAGTTTGTTCTTTTTGTCTGTCCTTTCTTCAACCTTGTTTTTTATTTTTTTCTCTCCTTTGCCTTACCGGTTCTACCTTGTTTCCTTTCTCTGGCCTCCTGGTGACCTTTACCCTGTGACCTTTTTGCACCGCTGGCCACCTGTGCTTTGTGACTGCCCCTGGTAGATGTTGCCCATCACCGTGCGCAACATGCCCTCAATAAGCCCTTTAATCCTAAAACGCCTCAAGGTACAATTCTTTCTGCCCCATCACTTGACCCCTCCTCTCTGCTTGCCCTGTGGATGCCAACCGCCGCCATCCGTCGATAAAAACTCCCAGCCTGCCTCTGCCTTCATGCTATAATTAACCAAACAAGGCCTTTCTGTCCATGATGCATTACAGGAAATCCAACAAAAAAATCTGCATCTTTCCAGGTTTTTAAGCAATCCATGAATAATTTACTTAATCTCAAATAAAAATTCTTGTAGCTAAAAGTTTGCTGTGATTTTAAATATAGATAGACAATTACAAGGAAACAAAAACATGATTCAAGATTCAAGATTCAATTAGATTTACTTGACAAAATCACAAAGACAAATGAAGTATGACGTATAAAACTAACTGGACTTCTTTTTTTTGGTCAAGACATCTTGCAATGCTGATTAAAAGAACAAAAAAACAAATTTACATTCATAATATACTCATGCAGTTATTATTCCTGCATATGTGTGATACTTTCAGTGACAACATTCAGGGTCAACACAGGCAGTAGTGTTGTATTTATTGCAACGCAAACATAATGATGCTGTTATCAAAAGCTGCTCTTTGATATCAGCGTTGTTTTCATTGTATACTCCGTGTTTTCATGATTTTAAAGTGACTGAGTGGTGCACTTTCATAGAGTTAAATAACTCATAAGAGATTGATAAAAATTAATGGTCAAATATGAAGTTACAGAGCTCAATATTTGCTGATCAGATCAGAATGCAAATATGAGTTGGTCTGATACCTCTCATTTCATTTTCCATTTCAACGGTACATTAATAATTAATGATAAGTGCTGATCAAAATGCCTCTCGACACAACTAAAAACACTCAAAACAAATCAAAGTAACAAACGAGACCTTGACGCAGCACTTAGCGACACGTGGAAGTTACGGTGATGCTTGGTCCACTGTCAGCCAGGAAATTAATGGCAGCCTCATCACAACTGTTCTCAAATTACAGCTAAGCAGTCAATTAAAATGTTTCTGATAGGATTCTAGCTGCAATCAGATCAGCCAAATGTGACTTTTTGAAAAAGTGTTAACC
>JAPQLA010000003.1:991836-1002986 GCA_029822935.1 Naso vlamingii | reverse complement strand
TTTATTTATTTATTTATTTTTTAACTTTGGAGGGTGAAATAGGCCTAGAGATATTTTGTTATAAGCCACGCCTACTTTAATAAGGCGATACCAAACTCCAGGAATCCACTCAGGAATGCCCCCACACTGATAGTCCACACTGCATTTCACGTGAATCCATGGAGCAGATTACAAGACAAAAACTTTTCGCATTTGTGACGCCCCCTGCAGGCCATGCTCAAAATTCTTTGGTAATCCTGTTCCCAAGCACAACCTGAAGATATCTTCCTAGTTTTATGATGATTCGGCGAATGTTTAATGAGTAACCTCACCTTTTTGCAAAGATATTTTGATTCATAGCAGCCATGTTTTTTCACCTTTGATCATTAATAGTAAAAAATGTGTAACTTCATCCCATGATGCTGAATACTGAATTTGGTGTTGACTGAGACAGATTTGAAAAAGCAGATGTCGTTTCGTGTTACCGAGTTTATTCTAACTGTACAGAACCATCACGCTGGCCTTTCTGGTCAAATAGTGTTTTTTTGTAGAGGACTGTCGGATGGACATGTGCGGCACGTTTTAAGTCATTGGACTTGTTTTTAAAGATTTCTCTGTTAATTATAGTGCCACCCTGTGGCCAGAGTGGCTCATATTTCAAGGGAAACCTTTGCACGCCATTTCCAGTTACTAAGTCAAATTTCATGTTTTTAGCTCATTCCAGCTCAAGGCAATTTGAACGTAAGGAAAATAATAATAGACTGGCACAAACTCAGCAAGGTTCAGCCCTACGGGCTTGAACCCTTAACTAGGCATGTAAAACTGGGATCAGGTCAAGATGTTTTCAGTTCAACTCTGTGCAGCTGATCTGAAATTTAGAACAACCCCACCTACAAAACACAACTTTCCCTTGACATTGGATGAGTCTCCACATGACGCTTTAATTGTCAGGGATTATTTCAAAGCAGGAATGTGGATTGTGAGGTCAGAGAAACAAAGAGTCCTGTAAACACCTCTCACCGTGAGAAACAACCTGCTCAAGCACGCCCAGTGTGTATGAATGGTCATGGTCAGACGACATGCATCCTCAGGCATGCTAATATGGATGGAGGTTATTTCTAAAATGCTGCTAAAACACTCATCTTGGGGGAGATCCTGTTAATTTTAAGATACAGTTCAAAAGGAGAAAGTGGCATGTGGACGTAGCCTGAATCTCACAAGTACTTCTGGCTTGTGACAGACTGAAGCATGAGCAGTGAGTGTTTAACAAGGCTGCAGCTCAACCAGAGAAAAGTCTGAGCGGAACTCATGACTTTGAAGCAGTCAAGCTGAACCTCAGCCGCCTGTGCTCCTGCACAGCCATCAATAGCAGACACTGAATTTGTTCCACTGGCTCGTGCTTTGTATTTACATGCTTTTTTTTTTTTCTCTTCAGGGTGAGCCAGGTGTGCCAGGACAAAAGGTGAGCTCTCTCGTGTATTTCACTTTTAAAAGACAATCTGGTCAGTAGAATCCAGTGAGCGGTTAGACTGGCTGGAAAGTAATTATTCCAGTGTACAAACTACTGTGTACACTGTTCTTTACACTACTGACTGATTTTTATTGTGAACAGAAAACAATAACCATCTATTTTTCCTTGTAACAATGGGCTTTATTATACATACATGGTGTTTTTTCTAGCAGGATTAATGCAGAAGCAGAGGAGGGTTGTAATTTATTTCTTGTTGCCTTTGTTTTGTTTAAGAGCTTACAGTTTTATTGTTCTGAAAAGTCAAAGAGGTTGCCTTTCTGTGCAGTATGCTGAGATTTTAGAAAGTAATAGACTGTTGGACTGTTAGAGAGTCTCAGAAGATGATGATGATTCCAACAATTTTTTAAATTCTTGTGCTGTGTCCACTCAGTCCGTTTGTTGACCGTGAATCAGTGACAATATTTGCCCTTTCTTGCCACAGGGTGATCGGGGCGATGTCGGCTCAGCAGGTCCTGAAGGCCCAAAGGTATTCCACTTTCTACTTTCATAACTTTTTCCTGTTGGTGGTGTTTTGTGTTTGGCTGACAAAAAAGATTAAAATTTAACTCTCAAAGATCAGCTTAAATTTTTTTATAATTCAGCCTAATACAGCAGCCTGGCACAACCAAACTAATGCTCAAATAAGAATTAGTTTGGTACTTCTCCATTCAACGTTCCTTTCCAAGGGGCAGAACCACCGTTTATTTTTGATGGAAATTTCAGAAAAGCCAAAACTCCTCGTTATTGAAAATTACTTAATATTAACTGAAAGGAATATTTGGACAAGATGGAGAACAACCTTAGAGACCCGGCAAGTACTGTTTTTTTGTGTGTTTGTGTGATTACTGCACGTAGGGAAGAATAGGAGCCGTTAGCAGGAGTCTCTCTGCTGATCTGTGCAGTGTGGACGTGAGACTCACACAGCCTCGGTTACAGCAAAACACAACACAAAATGTTAAAAAAAACTCTGTACAAAAGCACCGAAACCGACATAAATAGCTAATATCACAAGCTGCCCCTCGTCTGTCTGTAGGCTATCAACAACTCGTGTCAACTGCCGCGTACACAGACCAGAGCTGCTGTCTTCGTTACTGGATGGAATATGTAGCGATAATGACATTGCTAACAAAGGCTCAACTTTGGAAATAGACACTGTATTTGTATCTCCAAAATGGCTTGCTGTCTTTACCTACTTGCCTGTTGGACAGTCAACTGGCAAATTAAACTTCTTGAGGACTGCATCTAAAGTTGGTGCTTCTGGTTGCAGTGCCATAAAAATATTATTATAACAAAATTGATCTGTTGATTCATGTTTCTCTTCTTTTCCATATAGCCAACAATGTCTGTCTGTTGGAGAGGGCAAGTCTTGCCAAATGGAAAAGATCAAATTATTGTACCAGAGGAACAAGACTGTCATGTTTTGAGGCAATAACACAGGACGTAGTAAAGTTCTTAATCCACTCGCGTTATTGCAATATAATACCAAAACTAACCAGATCAAATGTATTACAGCTTTATAAAACATGAACTTTGGTTTATATCGTGGTCTGAACTTTCAGGTGTGAAAGCTCTCGGAGGGGAATGCAGAGGCTGAGGAACTTTGATAGCCATGGCCAGTCCATGCCTTGTGTAGAAGTATTATTTAAGACATTGTTAAATCTGGAGCGCACTGTCATCAAGGGATTAATCTGAAGGTGTTTGTGATTTTTCATGAAAAAAACAAGGAGGCTATTTCATGCGAAGCAGACTGAAGGTTTGACAGGTTTATGAAATCTCATTTTGGACTGATCCTGAAGCAGCTACGAGGAACTGGCGGCGCCTGTTGACAAAAGTAGCATTAGCGCAATCACCCTCTGGTGTAAAGATCTCGAAATTGCTAACGTGAACAATTGTTTTGAAAGCAAGTGAAGGAAAGATGCAATGCTGTTTTCTTCTTTTAACAGCTGTTTGCAAGATGCATAGTGATGTGGTAGTGTATTCATGTGTGGCCGTGTAGGATTAATGACTGCAATATCATGATGGTTAAACCATTTGTTTTAGTAACACTTGTTAATCTAAATTACAAGTAATTCTACAGCAGATAGATTCAGTAGGTTTCTTTGCTGCTAAAGTTAAAGTTGTCAACATTTCCTGGAAATGTTGTGTCAGTATCAGCCGACAGCAGGACAGCTCGGGCACAAAGGCAAACACACAAGGTCACAATATGTTGCTCTGCTGCCATCTGACTCTACAGAAGTGTCATAGCAGCAGAGTACAGTTTGTTTCCTCAATTCATCCTCAGGACTCTGTCATTAAAAATAGCTTCTTAAAAAAAATAAATAAATTATTTTATACATAACACATTATAAAACATTATGAACACGCTTGTGTTACATTATATGTGATTATGGGTAGGGGCGACCTTGCTTCTAACTATGATTCTACAGCACTATAGGCACATTATAACACATTATTAGTGTGTTCATAATGCATCATCGATGGATGCTTTGAGTAAAGTGTTACCAAATTTTTGAATATTATCTGGTGGCAGGCAATAAGAATAAGTACACAGATGCAACCAGGGTTCTTGGTGATGGTCTAATTTGCTCATGTAGAGCCAATAGATGCAATTCTTTAAAATGAGACTTTCTCATAATTAGATACAAGTTTGAAGTGCTTCTAACTTTAGAGTGAAATATTGAATGGAATGAGGACTAAGTCATCATCTGGCCCTTCCCAGCAAGCACTGCATTTGTCATTGATATGAAATAGTAAAAAAAAAAAAAAAAAGAATGGGCTTTGCGAGTTGTTGGAGCACATAAAAATTCACAGGCCCTGACCTCACAAAATGATGTAGGTAACATCTGCTGCCACATTTACGGTTTGACATTTATTCAATGGAAAGTGTTTGTTGGGTTGCTGCATAATAGTTTCCTTAGTATTGAATAAACAGGGATGAACAAAGCTTACACACACACACACGCACACACACACACACACACTCTGTGAAGGGCAGCTTAAAGGATCTAACTTGACTTTGAAACTGTGCGGGGGGCAAATTTAGCTCTCCACGTGCTTGTCCTTCAACACCTTTCCAAACAAACTTCCTCTGGAGGGAACACACAGACACACACATGCATGTACACAGCAACCATTCTTCACTAAACTTAGCCACAAAGCGTCACGAGAGGCTAATGTTTTGTGATGAGAACAAACAAAGATGCCAACAACAAAGTAACACTTGCTAGCTAATTCAGGCAGTCAGCTCGAGCTGAACTCTTTACTCGGATGACTTACCTGCTCACAGTCATCTGCCAAACACATCCTCCAGAGTAAAACTTTGGTGTGTCCAGTTAAAAGAGAAAGCATCATAGAGGCCAGTGAACATGGCCTGAACATGTCCTGGTTGTTAGTCTTGCTCTGCGTTGCGTTTTGTTTCCGGAGTTTAAAAAAAGGGCGCTGGACTTCATAAATACCTGTGACTTATGCAGAGTCACCAGACCCAGGCATTAATGTAGATTAAATTCATTGTCACTAAAGACAAAAACTTTGCTATGATGTTAAATAGCACCTTAAAACATGATGCAAGCTTTTACTAATCCCCCACCACTAAACTCCACAGAGCTAAAGCAAAGCATCACAGTCATCAGGGTATCATCAGAGTAGATATATCGAGAGCTGGACCCTCATAAAGGGCTTTTCACACTATCCTGAAAACCGTCTCACTGCTGGAGGTTTCCTCTGAAGCCAGGCGTTTTTGAAAGCGGCTGCTGCTGCTACGGTGCAAAGCGGCAATGACGGGGAGGAGCTTCACACATATATCTGTATCTGCTGCCAGCCAGCTGCCGCAAAAAGTTCAACACGTTGAACTCCAGGCAGCAGAGCAAAATCTGCACGCATTCACTTGGGTGGCAACCCCTTCATGGTCTTACCACCGTGGTTGACACCCCCTCACCTCTGCCGCCCTTCCCTCATTGAAATGACAAGAAGCAGTGAGGTGTGAAAAGCCCACGAAAGTGATTTCTTCTGAAGCCTCTATGCTTTCACTGTGACTGTAAAGGTCACAGTGAAATCATAATGTCTTTCTGAAGTTTATGATGCAGCTTTTCTGAGGCCGGGACCAAGAACCTTGTTGCAGTGAGCCTGTCGGCGCACATTATTGCCTTGTAAGCGTCAACTTCAACCATTCCTCTGTCACAGTTTGTTTTCCCATTATAGCTGCCCAGAATCCTGTCTGTGTTTTCCGCCGTGAGCTTTATGAGCACATCAGGCCTCTGTGTTGAAGGTCTGGCTCTTTTACTACAGGTTGCACAACAGGCATCGGATAACTTATTAGATGAAATACAAAGTGCTCCTGTGCACATTCGTCCTGTGAAGCCCAGGACACAGTCATTGCTACTATTCTGTTGCTCAAAGAGGATCTTGTGCTCCATCTAGTGGACAACTGTGACTGTTATCAGTGGTTACACACACAACATTTGTTTCTGCTTCGCTTTTCAGGGGGAAAGGGGAGACCAAGGAATTATGGTAAGATATTTTTTAACCTTTTTATTTTTTCCTGAAGTTTCACAAAATGTTAATAACAGGTACTGCGTTCCTGGTTTTTCCACACAAAATCCTCTTGCTATTTCAATCATGATCTGGGTTTGGGAGTTTGCCCTCTAACTGAATGTAGAGACAACTTTATTCAACAGTAACAGAAGAGTTGGGGCTAGGGTTAAGCTTATAGTGGCACAGCATGAGCACATTTAATGAATGGCAAATTTTGTGCCTCTAAGTCAAATATAAAAACTGAAAACATTGTAAATGAATTTGGAACTGTATACAGAATGAAGCTTGTGTAAATGTTATTCAGTTTGGTTAACATGAAATCACCTTACTTGACTCTAGCTGAGAAATCACTTCTCCACCGGCTACTGTTTAAGTTTCTTACAACCGCTTGCTACGTCTGTCCAGTGACTGACATGATTGAAGACAGTTGATGTCATCTCTAAACATTTAGATCTCCTCCTGTCAGGTTCATGCCAAGAAGAAGCACTTACTTTTCCCCCCGAGCCTTTGCTCGTCTTTTGATTTTCCTCTGGTTGAAAGGGTGTGCCTGCTTTTATGGCCTTGCTGCTTCTGTGACCTGATGTTTCCATCCCTCTGTAGGGAGATGAGGAAAGAGGAGTCTCTTAGGAGAGGAGGGAGTGAAGGTAGAGCGGGATTCAAGCGTGCATGTGTGGCCTGACCAGGTCTACTCATGCAAAACGAGATAACAGACGTTGCAGCGTAGGTTTGGATGACTGAAGTGGAAATGCACTGCAAAAGTTTATAGTTAATAGTATAGTAGTAAATATAACTGTAATGCTACTGCTGGAATTCTAGTAGTAATTAGCTATACTACTAGTTACAGGAAAAGTAGTATGACACTAGATATTTGAAGTCCTCAACTTCCTTGGTATGCGTTCCATTCACTGTCTCGATAGATGTAGGAGTAGTGTCCTCACTGAAGATAATGCATTCTGTTTTTTCCTACCGCAGCAGCAGCTGATCACGGCAACATCATCTGCATATTCAAAACTCGTTAAATATTTCTGACTTTGACAACCAGATCTTCAGACAATGAGGCCTTTGTCACTAATTTCATCGACTACCTGACTTTAGGACATAGTCCACTGTCGTTGGGCATAGTCCATGATGATTACGGAAAGAAAGGCGCTAGCGTGTTACCTTGGAGAATTCCAGTTGTTGTCCACATAGTTTTGGTGGAACTTGTTGTGGGGAAACATTTGGATGTGGGAATGCAAACCCTGAGCATAAGATAAGAGAGATAAGAGCTTGTTTACATTCATACAATTACCATACTGGAGTAACTTGCCATTTTCAGCATTAAAGGAGAAGTTTAGTTTTTAGCACATTAAGCCCTATCATAAGGATATTTATGATCATAAACAATGGTTAACAGCAACATCATGAAGACTGGTGCCGTCTTGAGAATCTGAGCTTATCGCTGACATCCCCGCTAGCCTCCACTGAGGGTTGGCAAGGGCACTGAGACAGTTCTTCAAAAAACATAATGAACATTTGTTTTCAAAGACAGGAAACTCACCAATGGGTAATCAGTGTCCGCTGATGTTCTGACACTATAACAGGAATGTAAAAGTTGACATATAACCTGGAAAATACTCTTTCAGCTACTTCTGGAAACAAGCAAACAGCTGTTTTTTGAACAAAGCTTGTCTGTCTGGTGTTATTTCTTCACAACAGTAACTCAACCGTGTCCTTGTCATTAGCTAATTTATTCTACAAACTTCCAAACTATTTTTTGAACTGCAATCATTGCTGACAAACTTCAGCTCATACCTACTTGCATGTGTTTTCTCTAATAAGCCTCATGAATGGACAGACAGGAGATATAGAGGTAGAAATTTTCAAGGAAGGTGCATTTTCAGAGCAACAAAAGAGCAATGGGGAAAGAGTTTTGTTTTTTAATCATAACAAGAAACTGCTTTTGCAGGCTGTTTCTTCAGTATGAGACTTCCTAGTATATAGGTTGAAGAGTTAAGTCATCCATCAACAGGGGGAATCTTTTCTATATATAACCTCAGAGAGCTCACTGTTGGTCCCATGTGTGGAAAAACTGGGCCATGTAGAAGTTTTGCGGTACAACCAGTATCCATTAATGACTGCGTGGTGCCGACCACTAATGACTTCTCTTGAATCAACCACTTCAGTTCCAAGGAAGCAGACACCACTACAAACTCAGGACCAGTGTTGGGCAAGTTACTGAAAAGTAGTAACTAGTTACAGGTACCAATTGCTGCTCTCGAAAAGTAACTGGATTACTCAATGGGGAAAGAAACTTTTGCTTTGCTTTTATTAACACACTGTTTTATCACATTATTTTAGTGTGGCTGTGGCACAGTGTAAGACAACTATCAAATTACATTTTATCACTGTAGCCAGTCTCACTGTGATGAAAAGTAATGAAACAATAAAGCACGATAGAAATGTTTTAAAACTTTTGATATTTTTTTGTACAGTTATTGTAGCCTCACCTTCCAACATAAGAGTATGCAGGATTTTATTTCTCTCAAGCTTTCTCAGGACGTGCAGATAATTTCTCAGGACGGGCAGTGCGAACCCCAGCCCACCTGTAGCCACGCCCACATGCCTGCATGAGTCTTGTGTCCTGTCTGCTCTGAATAAAGCAGGCCTATCTAGTGCAGAAGCTTCATCCAGAGGGGTTAACCATATTTAAGTGAAGATGTGTACACTACAGTCTCTGATCTCCCTCTGTTGAGTGAGCCCGAGCCGTATCTCCATCCTATTTTTCTGATATAGTACGTTTGACAGAAGGAAGCTTGGCAAAGGGGCATCTTAAGGTCCATCTCTGATGCCACCTCTCTCTCCTCTCTCTCTGTGGTGGATGCATCTCTTTCTGTGATGCCTGGTCCCACTGATCTGACTCATCAGATGCCATGGGCAGATGATCTTGCAATCGGCTACACTCAATATAAATCCCACATATCTTTTTCTGATGTCGATGTGTATGTCTCTGTCATACACAATCTGTGCCACCATATAAAAAAACAAAAAGATAAAAAGTAATGAGGCCATGTAAATCTTAGTAACTGTAACAGCGATAGTGAATTTCAGAGGTAACTAGATCTACTACTAGTTACCACAAACACTGGCACTGATGAAATACTCCACTATTTCACTTTAGACCGATCCACTGAGCTCTGTCTTTGAAAGCAGCTTTGGTTAAATTTCATCTGTGGAATCTGAAAGCAGCAACAGATTATGACAGTCAGAGTTTATTTCATGATGAAGGAGAGTGTGTGTCAATAGATGCACCTCTTTTACTGAATGAAAAGCGATCTCTCCCTTTTTTCCTTCACTGCAAATAGAAATCAATAAGCTACCCAGCTGGTGGAAATATTATGACAACAGTGGAAGACAGCAATTAAGATCTCCATTCGCCCACATCATTCCGACCATCTGTGCGCAGCAGTTCTTGTTTTGGCTCTCAGCAAACTGAAAAAGGACGAACAAAAGTTATTTGTCTCCTTGAGTGGATCAATGTTTTTATAGTTAGATTAAAGTAATGCAATTCTTGAAATTCATAGACTTGTTTGAGAAATCTGAATAGTTTTAGTGCTCATACAAGCTGCAATGACAGCAATGTTATCCATAGCTTAACAGTTGGAGTAAATCAGTTGATCTGACTTCTTGTTGGGGGTTGAGTTTGAAAAGGTCACGTTAAATTAAAATCCGAAATCTGTAAGTAAAAATAAAAAAGTCATGCAAAGTTGAAATGGTGCATGATTTGTTTTTGGATTAGGACAGGATGGGGTGGGTGAAATGTGATTCACTAAACAACTGAACATTAGAAACAGGCTGCTCTAAATGAGTACAGACATTAAAAGACACTTTTTCTTTGTTAACAGATTTATTTTTTTTGGTCTGCAGCCAATATGCCTCTATTTACGGTGGCCTTACTCAAAATTCTACAGCTACCGCAGGAAATTTCAATTTGAAATTTATTTGTTGATATGTGCTGGTTTACTTTGCATTCTGTATTACACATTAGTTTACATGGGTGCATTTTGACAAATAAGCTGCTGTTTCTGCACAGTAATCAAAGGCTAGCAAGATGACAATATCCACAGCAATGAATGATTTCTGATTCATCCATTGTGTTCCCAGGAAATATTCACAACCTCAGTACAGACAAAAGCATTCACATCTTGGCTGCATTACTACTTTAACTGCCAGCAATTTAGATGGATGCATTATAACCTTGAGAAGTGTTGCCTTGCTCTGTTGCGCTTTCAAGAAAATTACAAAAACTCAAACATTTGATTTATTGTGGGGTACTAAAGGACCAAGTAAACAAAATCTGAACTTCTCAATTCTTGAATTGCTATTGAGAAAAGTCTTTTAGTGCTCATTTGAGGGGGTTTGTTGAAATGAACCTGTCGTCCTTGTATATTTTGCTGTTCAGAGCATTTAAAACTCCTGTGTTAACACTTGCAATTTTAAATTATCATCTGTCTACAACAATGACAAATTTTATTAAAGCAACATAAGACACACAACTGACAGCACACAGATTACATACAAACTAGGGCCAAAAGAATTGTAAGAACTTTCTCTTACAGTCAGCTCGCCTTATCTGTGTGCTCATGTGCTTACAGCTGGTCAAATTTAAATCATCCATTCAATAACATGAAAAGCGCAGCAACAACATGACCTCGAAGACTCAAACTTCACATCCTTATTTTTTAGAACAGATTTCCAGGGAACGACTCTAGCAGTATTTAATTTTACTTTTGGAGAAAACAATGTTGTGTCCAAATTGGCGTTTCTTTGTAGTTGCTTTGTGTGTCTTTGTGGTTGTTTTGTGTCTTTTAGGCTGGGCTCACACCACAAAAGTTTTAAAATCCTAACTGATTTTAAAATCAGGTTGCATCACATATTTAAGGAGATTTTGCACAGATTCTCTTCTCTCTCACCTCAAACATGCTCACACAACAAGATTTAAAAATAAAGGTGCGTCAGACACTACAGGATATTGTAAAGATAGTTGTGCCTGGCAGAGCGCCACAGAATTGGCCCAATTATCCTGCAGTGTGTCTTTTTTTTTTTTTTTTTTTTTGGGGGGGGGGGGGGGGGTGGTTTTTTTTTGGTTTTT
>JAPQLA010000003.1:944960-959152 GCA_029822935.1 Naso vlamingii | reverse complement strand
ATGTTAGAAAACACTGTTCATTAACGTTATCTTTTAATGGCAGCAGCATACACTTTAATAGAGACATAAGACAATCCCAAGGGTAAGACACTTGGGGCTTGGCTTGCCCCGGCTGTGCAACGGCTTCGTACCAGGCATAACATAGAGCCCTTAGAGTGGAACCGAGCAAGTATATGGGCTCAACACTCCTTTCCTCTCACAAATTGGAATCCCAATTATTTTGCTATCTAATTGCCATTTAGATAGTCTGTACAACCTGTGGCAAAAATCCAATCTACATCAGCTTGTCACACTCAGGAACCAAATCCTGAGAGACTGATCCAGAATGAACATTTCACCTATAGTTCCTGTCTACTGACCCAAACTCCCCCTGAAACTTCAGGATTATTCAGGAACAAATTGCCAACATTTGCATCATCTCTAGTGTTGAGGACTGATTAGCGGTCTGAGGCTTCTAAAATGACTGACAGCCGCCTCTGCCTCGCCCTCGCCAGACAAGGAGATGCAAGAGGAAAGTAATATGCCACATGAGCATCCACACCCATGAGTGAGTCCTCTCATAGTATCAGAAAGAACCACAACAGATAGCTTCTGTGTGCCACTGTGTTGGAGTCTCTGCTGTGGAGCCCCATTCCAACCTGAGAATGGCCATGATTTATGTCCCTCCTGCAGCTGGAGGTGCCACAATCTTTGCTGGCTTCTACCTGCGCTTTCTTCAGGCATAGCACAGCCTCCTCCACCTTTGAAGTTCCCCTCTTCTGAGGAGTATTTGAAGGAACTGCATGCCTGTTGGACCAGCACTAAACCTTTTTCTTACCATACATCTGACAGTAGGGCTCTTGCCGCTATGCAGGATGCACCCAAGTTTGGCCTCTGCCACATGCCGGCATTTGAGCCTGCCATTGCTTCCCTCATTGTCTCCCCTGATGAGGTTCTCAGATGGCAGGTGCCCATGGCCCCAGTGCCCTGTTACTGACAACTTCCTGTACAAAGCCTATGATGGCAGGGCTTGTATGGGCTGCATTGGTAATTCTCTGTCTCACCAGATGCTTGGCTTCTCTGCTTCTCTCCAGGAGGCCTCAGTTAATGTTCCGATCAGCAGCCTGGTCAGCGCTTCCCTACAGGCGTTTCCCCTCATGTCTAGAGAGTTCGGCCATCTGCTCTCCACGCTGGTTCAGATGTGCCGCCAAGTCTGGCTTGTGCTGTCACCTCTGATTGAGACCTCAAGGAGAACTCTTAGGAGTGTCCCTGTAGTTCCAGGGGAACTTTTGACAGCTGCGTTCAAGGCCTTGGAATGTACATCTCAGGCCACACAAACTAGGAAAAAACGTTTGGCCTCCACAAGTGTGCTCCTCCTCACAGTGGCTCTAGGAGATCTGTAAATGGGGCACCCTACTTCATTGGCCCCCTTCACTAGCTCACAGGTTTCCCAACATCCTAGTCAGAGGCCAATCCACAGCCATCAGGATCCTTCCACCCTGTGCCCCACATCCACCTCAGGCCATGGATTCGATCCGACCCCCACCACAGTTTCTGGGCTGCTCATACTCATACTTGAGTGATTTCCACCTTGTCCCAAGGGTACCATCTTCAATTTTGATGCCGCCCTCTTGTTCCTGGCTGGATCAAAGTGATAGTCATCAGAGACTGGGCAAAGGATTCAGACCTGTACCAGGAAATCTATTATTATGTCCAGTCAAAGACCTGAGGTGTTTGGATGTGTTTTTAACAGTAATACCTTTCCGTATGCTGAGCATGAAGGATGCACATTTTCATGTCCCAATTGCACCTCATCACAGGCAGTTTCTATGCTTTGCTTTTCAAGATCTGCACTTCCGGTTCAGAGTCCTTCCAGTCAGTCTCTCTCTCTCTCTCTCGACACTGTCTGCTCTCCCTGGCCTCACTGAGTTACAAGGATTATATCACATATGGTGTTTTGCTGGGACTCTCCCATCCCTCCGAGAGACAGGCTGCACATATGCATCCCCCACTGAGTGAGCTGCAACATGGCAGGGCAGAATCGCTCAGGGGAGGTGGTCTGCATGACACCACTTACAGCCCACAAATGTTTTGAAGCTGGTGGCAGTACACCAGGCTCTTCAGCACGTCCTTCCACATCTGAGGGGTAAGCATGTTATGGTGCGGTCAGACAACACTAATATGGTATATCACATCAACCAGTTGGTGGGGATCAAGTTGGTGAAGCTATTGTGGGTAAACAAGCAACTTCTGACCTGGGCAGCCCCCCACCTAGCCAGCTTAAGGGTAGTCTACATACCAGGGAGACAGAACCTGGCAGAAGAGGCCCCCTCTGGGGGAATGGAGGCTCCACCCGGAGGTAGTGCCATGTATCTGGGATCATTTTGGAAGGGCAAAAGTAAACCTCTTTACCTCAAGGGAGCAACCCACTGCCCTCAGTGGTTTTCCCTGGCAGACAACTCCTGTTCTCTGGGCCAAAATACCCTGGCACATGACTGACTGAACATCCTTCTCTATGTATTCCCCCACTTGTCCCTCATATTTCCAACACTCTTGAGGGTCCTACAGGAGGGCCACAGGCTGCTCCTAATAGCCCCATTTTGGCCGGCCAGGATTTGGTTTCCTCTGCTGCACAGGCTCTGCTACAGCTCGCCAATTTGCCTCACCACCAGAAGAGATCTCCTATCCCAATTTGGGGGTTGGATATTGCATCCCAACTCTGATCACCTACAGCTCTGGGTCTGGCCCTTGTAGCGGCAACGGGAGTCTTGTCTGGGTGCAGCAATAGCGTCAAGTACACAATTTTGAATGCTTGAGCCCCATCCAAGCAGCTCTTGTAACAGGTGGAAGCTTTTTAACAGTTGGTGTCGTATTAGAAATATGAACCCAGTGCACTGCCCGGTTTTTACCATACTGACGTTTCTGCAGGACCTACTCAATCAGGGATGGTGTTCATCTGCCCTGAGGGTGTATGTGACTGCGACCTCTTGTCAGCAGCCTGACATGGATGGTGGTACAGTGAGTAGCCACAAGGAAGTATCCCTGTTCCTGAGGGGTGCTTGGAGAATGCACCCTTCAATACGTCCTACTGTACCAGAACTGGATCTGTTGCTAATGCTGGATGCCCTACGTTTGCCCCCTTTTGAACTCCTAGGGCACTCAGATCTCAACTGGCTGTCAATAAAAACATTATTTCTTCTGGCCATGGCATCTACAACACATGTGAGTGAACTGCAGGCTCTGTCAATTAATGAGTCCTGCCTTTGGTGGAACCCTGATGGCTAAGGCATCACGCTCTGGCCCAATGTGTCCTTTCTCCCCAAGGTACTTTCCACATCAACCCTCAGCCAGCCAATCCAACCTGCTCGCTTTGACACAGGTACCCTACCTGAGCCTTTCTGCCCTGTATGTGAACTGAAGTCATACATTACTGCCACTGTGCTGGTATAAGACTCGACCTGTGCATGCACAAGACAGATGATCCAGTGCTTAAGCACCGCCTCTGGCTGTCATCCAGGATTCGCAGAACTGCAGTTACATACCTAACTTTCATTGCAAGCCAGAGTCAGCAGACACAGACGTGACTCTGCCCTAACTTTTTTGCATCTAGTGTAGCAGCCTAGGGCCATATAACTTTTTTGGGGGGGGGTCAAGCCAAAAAAAAGTTTAACCAGACCATAACAAGGCACCCAAGCTCTGAGGATTTAGTGCTTCTAATTTTCCCAGGTGACAGCTCAACACACACATCAAATGGTTAAAATAAAATCTCCAAGCAAACAATTGTGAGCAGTTTGTTTTAGGCTTTGCTACCAGGGTTGCAAGAAATTTTAAAATTAAAAAGAGAGAGAGAGAGTAAGAGAGAGAGAGAGAGAGAGAGAGAGAAAGAGAGAGAGAGAATCCAAAATCCGAAAAGTAAATCAGAGGTACCCACCTCCCCGCAACCTGTCTTGTTGCAGGGAAGTAGGCACAGCACAGCATTTTAGCTGAAATAATTCTGGAAATGCACCGGACATCAAACGCTGATTTATTATCTTTTTTAATCTATGCTGTCATTTCAGTATCCCTGAATTGTTTTGCTTGTGTTTCTAAATTGATTGAATTCTATTCACATCTGTTTTTAAGGGTCAACATCCTTTCCAACTGGCTAAGAAGTAAGGCTACCAGAGACTGTCTCCATGAAGCAGCAGAAAGGAAACTTGATGACTTTTGGAGATATCTTTGAGTTTTAATCCAAACCTGGAGTTGGCATTTCAACACTTTTCCAGAAGGCTGGACACAGGGCCAGTAAATGCCAGAGGCTCCAGTGGCAGTGGTGAGCACATTAACTTCATAAGACTGGAAAGTTAAGATGTTGTACCATCCTTTAGTTGGGCATCGAAGACTCTCTGGACAGGACAACGATTACAGCCACAAGGAGATATTGTATCTACTACCTATGTGTTTCTTTGACTGCATCCACTTTGATTTATTTAACTTCTAGTGAAGGCATGGACACTTTAGCACATGCTATCTGTTGTGTTTGATGTGACATCAATGTTGTCACTGTCACTTTATTACTGTGATAAAGAATTCAGAGCAGCTCACAGAGCAGATAGATGCCATGTGTTTCCATGAAAAACCAACAAGCTAAGAGCCTGATGATTCCTTCCTCATATTATTTGACTGCCTTTTCAAATATCCCTTTAGCTGCAGCTATGACATTGTTTGAATGATAGTGCTGTATAGGAAAACTTTGAAACCAGCATCAGACATCACGCCTGGTCACAGAAATGATAGTATTTACTTTTTGTATGAAGGTGTTAAAGGACACTAATGCTGTAATTGTAACTATTGTACAATATAAGACAAAGGATTGTATGTATAAAAGTACTCTTTGTAAATAGACTGCATAAATGAAAAACAATTGACATACCGAATAGCTATCAAAATTCTCAAGGGCATAAGCTGATTATGTACACATGATTGACAATTCTTTCTAAAAATTTTACAATTTAAAAAAAAAAAAAATCATGTTGGCATCTTTGTCACCAAAGTTTTTCAAGTTTTTAAGGGTGTCCAGTCTCTATCAGGTGCAACATGATATATTGCATGCAAATTCATTTTATCCTTGACTTAAAAATGTCAGCAGACAAAGGTGTTTTAAAGATGATTGATTGCTTTGTCATTTTAAATAGAAACTGGTATGTAGTTTAAAGAAAAGCAGAGAAAGTCATAACAGTCAGAACACATCAACAGTTGTTATTGTCCGTGCAAAAAATCTGAAAAAATGCTTTGTCAGCATGTTACACAAAAAGCATTTCCTGTTTCACTGAGAATCAATGTACAGAAGCATTCCTTATGTCATTTTGACAGCTGCCTTGTAAACAGACCTAGTTCAAAATGTTTCAAAATGTTTCATGTTTATGTATTTGTTGTTTTTTCAGTTAAGTACTTTGAAATTATAAGTTTTATAAGGGCGCCCCAAAAAATCTATTTAGTGGGTGAGATGTAACTTTTTTAGTGTTTATATGTGCCACAGAAGTTGCACAAGTAAAGAAGATAAACTATAGCATTTATTATGTAATTTCTGAAACAATTTTACTAAAAATAAGAGATATTTCATTAGCAAACATTTAGAGTTCAATATGTTACAGATTTTCCCCTGTATTTGTGACTTACATACAGGAATATTGATGAACTATTTGCAAAAGTTTATAAACTTCATCCACAAAATGTTTTTTTTTAGCAGCGCTGAATCCAAATTAAGGCATTACTTGACTTATTTTACATGAGGAGTGCACATATTTATTGGTTTTGTATCAAAATTTTTGGTGTAGTTAGTGTGACAGACTTAATAATGCTCATAATTATGCATTATTATAATGCATTATGGCTTACCCTTTAGGTAAGCCATAATGCACATACTAGATAGCCAGGAGACCACATCTCCTACAGTTGTTACTTTCAAACACCTCTGATGCATTTTTTAATTATACTTGGATAGAGGTTAGCAGAGTTTGATGGTGTAGGTACCCTTAGATCCTGTCAACAACATTCTTATTGGTTAATTTTTTGACATAACACCAGACCATTTGAATTGCTTAACCAATCAGAAAGCTGGGCAGGGATTAAGAGGACTAAAACCAGGCTTGAAGGCCAGTAATTTTCTTTATTGGATGACCTTAGAGTGTATTATTGTGGCAGTGCTACTATGGATTAACTGTGTGACTCAGTGCATCCAGTTTGTTTGTAGTTGGTTGGTAGGGTCAGTCAGTTACTTTTACCAAATTTAAAACTGCCTCGGATCGCAACACAGAAACAAATTTTGATGCTAAAGGTTAAAGTTGGTATTTCTCAGAAATTATGGAGAAATTATGCAAGCTGGTGGTTATAACCTAAACTCACTTTGCAACTGTACATACATTTTGGTATCAAAGGTCCAGTGTGTAAAATTTGAGGGAATCTACTGGCAGAATATGGTACAAATGGTGAACAAGATGTTCAGAAGTACATTTTCATTTGTGTATTATCAGCAAAAAATAAAAGTTATAGCCCTGTTTCCACTGCAGAAATTCAGGGTAAAACCTAAGAGGCAGGAATGTCTACAGCAATGTCCTCGGAGTTGGTCCTCTCAGACATTGTGTCTCCATTGCCATTGCCTAGTCCTTTGTCTCTGCGTTTCCTGAATATGCTGGTTGATGGCCCAGTATACTGTCCAACTGACAGTATCACTTGTTTGTTTTCCTGTCAGAGCCACTGCTGTTACTGTGGTCCTTCAGCCGCTTGTAGTCCTGCCTTATCTATTTCAGGTTTTCATGGCATTGCCTCACCATGTGGTGTACGCCAAGCCTGCCCAGGTACATTGACATAGCCAGGTATATTTTTTTCATTTCATTAAGAGGACTCAAAACTCCTCTGGACCTCTTTGATGGCGTAGTACTCCAACAAGGCCTGTAACTTTTTGTCAGTCCACTTGTCACTCTTCATTCTGCTACTCTTCCTCTGCTGGGTTTTAAAAATGGCGTGTATTTTGTAGATGTCTTCTCCTGCTTGAGTAACCAATCAGCAATGAGTCAAACCCAAGCAACCACCCAGCAGTTTTTGGGGTCACACTGAAGTACCTACTGCGAGGCAGAGACTTGTTTTTGCCTCCATAAAAGTGCTCAAAAATTGTCCTACATGGTTGAGACCCTGTAAACCGACCCCCCGAGTTCCTGCAGTGAAAACAAGGCTGTTGTCTTCATTACATTAGAATGAGCCTTTTCCTGTATATCTACAGGGGAGGCAGTTCCTCTTTTACTGAGTCTGTCATGTTGCCCTTCTTTGTGCAATAGCCCCCAGTGAACGAAGCTGTGTGCTAGATGGGGCCCACTGCATTTTTTATGTTTTCAGTGTCCTCCGTAGTTTCCTCTACATGCTGGGGCATGGGATATTCAGGTAGTTGCACTTCTGCCTCTAAATTCTTCACACTTCTTCACACTGGTCCTTTAAAGGCTTTACAGAAGCACTGACACAATGAAAACCATCACACAGGTTACCACAGCAAGCTATGACACTACTTGTCACACATAATAGACAGCAAATGTTTTTAGGCAGAGTAATGAAAACAAAATGCCTTAAGTTCCTTGATGGCGATAATGTACTCATGCCTCACAGAGCTCTCAAGTGAAAAGTTAACAGCCTTTGCTTTGTGTGTACAACAGGTGTTGCACATTCTTTCCTTTAGGTCACACTGTGTGTACATTATTTACATTAGGAATGATTTCAAAGGGAAAATGAACTACTACTGTTTGTAAACCCACATTGAAACTTGTCCTGACCTTGAAATGTTATTGGTTGGGGGTTTTACGTCTCACTGCCCAAAGGCTGACGCCCAGAAATGAGGGCAGAGTCTCTGAAGATACATCACTACACAATTTTGGTGGCTCGTAAGTGATGATTTCAAGAGATTACTACTTGAATGAGTCTATACATTGTTTTTTTGTTTTGTTTTTTTTAAATCCTGCATATTTGTTCAAAAAAGAAAGAAAGAAATGTACAGTAACTCTGTCAACCTTTTTCATTTCAATCAAGGTAAAAATCTTGATGTACAATTTGTTGTGGTTTGAAATTCTGTATTGTCAGATTAGATCAGTATCTGAGAATGGATAAGAGGGCATTATACAGAATTTGCATGCTATTGTTTAGACTGTATACAGTGCTATTTACATTTGTTTTCTTTTTTTCTGTAACTGTAATGGAATGTTGGATATATTATACATTTGATGTTTTTCTGCACATTCAGAAGAAATCTCCATGATGAGTCACCTGTTTTCTGCAGATTTCTGTGCTACCACAACGTGGAATTTAGATGTACAAGTTTGTTTTTCAATATTCAATGTGACCTATAACTGCAAGTGAGGTATTCACTGCAATCAACATGTACAGTACCAGTTAATCTAGTGTAAGGACAGAACTCATTGTTTGGGGGATAATGGTTTTGTTTTGGTTTGCCAAAAGAATTTATTTTTATTTTTTTATAATCCAAAAAATGGCAGCTGTCATTAATTGCCAAGCAGATCTACTTGTAAGCACAAGAACAAATAAATTAAGAAATTTGCCACTAACTCAGAATAAAGAAACCTATTTTCAATGGATTAGATTTTTACAGGTCTTTGCTTTGGGATGCTTGTGGCTTAGGAAGTAGATTGTCTACTCATCAAAAGGTCGACAGTTTGATTCACTCCTTCAGTCTGTATGCTGAAGGACAGTCAAATTGCTCCTGATGGCTGTTCTATTAGTGTGTGGATGAGAGTTTGATTGTATGAATGCAGACTTGTGTTTTTCTAAAGGCCTTTATAAATGCAATCAATTAACCATTTGTGCTATCAAACTGCAGTGATGCATTTCTTGTCTTATGTACTTCTGACACTAATACCAGAAAAATACATCAATTTTTTATTCTAGTTTGGTGTAAACATCTTTCTCTCTCTCCCTCTGCATGCTGGGAGTCTGGTGGTGGAGAGCGTGGTGGTGGTGGTGGTGAGAGTGCTGAGAGTGGCAGGTCTGCCCTGGATACTAAGATTTCTCTGGAATAGCTCACTGCTGCTGTGGGTCACATGGCTCCTGGTAGAGCAGCTGGACTGGATGGGCTGCCAGTAGACTTTTTTAAGCACTTCTGGGTGTGTTTGGCAGCAGACCTGCGGGAGGTGCTGCAGGAGTGCTCTCAGACAGGACTGTTGCCTGCTTCTTGTCGCCATGTGGTCCTTTCGCTTCTGCCCCAAAAAGGGGATTTGGCTCTTCTTAAGAAGTGGAGAACGGTGGCTTTGCTGTGTACAGTTTACAAACTCCTTTCCAAAGTGCTCTCCAACAGGCTGAAACATTTTATGGATTTATAAATTGACAGAGATCAGTCATATTGTGTACCAGACAGATCCATCATGGACAAATCTCTTTCTTATGAGAGACTTATTTGATGTTTGTAAACTTTAAAATATTGATGTTGGGCTCATTTCACTTAATCAGGAAAAAGCATTCGACAGAGTCGACCATGGTTTTCTTTTTTCCACTTTGAGAGCTTCTGATTTTGGAGAGAGTTTTATGTCTCAGCTGGGTTTGCTGTATAGGGACACGTTTTGTTTGCTTAAGGTGGGTGGGGGCTGAGCTGTCCTGTGCAGGTTCAGAGAGGCATTAGGCAGGGGTGTCCTGTCTCTGGACTCTTGTACTCTCTAGCCATTGAACTATTGTTGAGCAGGTTAGGATTCAGGCTATTAGGTCTTATGCTCCCAGGTTTGACACAGCGCCCCTCTTTGGTGATGTCAGCCTACGCAGATGACATTAACATTTTTGTCAGAGACCAGAAGGATGTGGCACTCCTGGTTGATAGTTTAGAGCTGTTTGAGAGGGCATCTTCAGCTAAAGTAAACTGGGGAAAGAGTGGGGGTTTTGTCGGTTGGGCCGTGGACAGACAGACAGATTCTGAAGTTACCAGGAAACCTCAGCTGGGGGTGGCAGGGCATGAAGGTCTTGGGGGAGTCTTCTGGGAATGGAGGAGTTTCAGAGGAAGAACTGGGAGGGTGCTTTGGAGAGAGTGTGTGCCAGACTGTCTAAATGGAAATGGCTGCTGCCACAGCTTATCTACAGGGGCAGGGTCTTGATCATTAATAACGTGGTTGCCTCGACCTTTTGGCGCAGACTGATAGCCCTGCCTCCACCAAGCAGCCTGATTGCAGAAGTTCAGAGGGCACTTGTGTACTTCTTCTGGTTGGGGCAGCACCGGTTGCGATTGGCGGTGCTGTACCTGCCAGTGCAGGAGGGAGGACAGTGCCTGGTGGACATCGCATCCCGCATCACAGCCTTCCGACAGCCCAGAAGCTGTTGTAGAGTTTTGTCCTGCCATGGATGGACGCTGCCTGTTTGCTGCTGAGGAGGGCTGGACGTTTGGGACTGAACAAATATCTCTTCCTGCTCCAGCCCCAGTTTTTAGACTTTACTGGTTTAACACCTTTTTACCAGTCCAACAGGCATGGCACGTCCTCACATGCAATCAGAAAGCTGTGGGGACACTAGGGATGTGGCTCTTCGAGGAGCCCCTCTTCGGAACCAGCTTCATCTCCTCTCAGGTCCTGTCATCTGTCTGCCTCAGATCCAGACTGAGAGAGGCTGGCATTGTTAAACCTGGTCACCTGATGAAGACTTCCATCCCTCATCTGGCTGAGCTGCTCAACATCCGCTCCAACAGACTGCTGCTCAGGCTAGTGGAGGAGGTCTGTGCTTCCCTGCCAGCTGCCCTCAGAGTGTTTGCTGAAGACCGTACTCACCATACTCTATCTGACCAGTGGGATTATGAAAATGTCTTTCCTTCCCTGGCTGTCTCTCCTGCTGTGAGGGAGTGGCGGGATGAGGAGCTTTCTCTGAGGACCCCAGAGATAGGGGACTTTGAGTTGGCAGGGAAAAAAGCCATCTATCGTGTCAGTGTAAAAGTTTCAAACTTACGCTCACTGGCAGGGGTAAAGGTGTTGAGGTAGTCTGACTTTTTTGGCATGGGATCAACCCCAAGGGGCTGTTGGCAGTCCCTGTACAAGGCCCCCATGGACAAACGGATGGGTGACCTTCAGTGGAGGATTGTACACAAGGCCATAGCTACAAACAGGTATCTGGTGCACTTCAATCCTGGTACAGGGGGCAGCTGTCCATTCTGCTTACAGATCAAAACACTCTAACATTTATTTATTCAGTATGCGGTGAGGGGTGGTTAGGATGTTGTCAGTTATGCTGGTAGCTCTGCTCAGGGTGGAGTTTGGGTTTTACAGTCTGACCAACAGGACTGAGGCTTTTATTAACATCTGGGGGTGCAGGAGATGTTATGTTCGGTCAGGGAGAACTCTTTGGTTCGGGTTCACATTTGGTCAGCATGTACAACAGACCATGCCAATTAGAAATGGAGCTTTTGATGACTTTTCCTTTGACAGTGTGGCTGTGGTGATGTGGTGAAGTTCGATGTGTCACTACAGCCACAGGAAGTTACTTTCCCTCTGAAACCGTTAGGCCCGAAATGACAAGACTTCACACACATGTCAAACATCTATGCTGCTACTCAGGTTATGAAATTGATGCCAGTTGGCTAAAGGTGGCACTACTTCCCCTTAACACCAAATTTTTAGGTTTAGCCAAAAGCTACAAAATTCGGTAGGCACATATATGGTGCCCACAAGTCTCTTGCGGCTGTGACCTTAACCCAACAGAAGGTCAGCCATTTTGATTTAAACATTCCATTTCAGCTATTCCCAGGGCTCATACAAAACAATTAACCTCTTAAAATCCACCTTTGATATGGGGCCTATATGGAATACCCAAATTTAAAGGCCTATAATGGAGAAAATAACCCCAAAAATATAGTTATGAGAGTCAGAGGAGAATCTATCTCTTAAAATAAATTGTATTTAATGAAATATAAAAATTTATAGCAGGTCCATATTGACTTAAATTTATACATTTAAGTCAATATGCACAGTGCTAAGAACCACTTAAGACTCTTAGGGCCTATCAAGGGGCCATGAGAATAGCAACAGGTTAAACTCCAAAACCATTCGTGCTATCTGGTTAGCATTTACAACAGACCATTCAAATCTGAAATGGTGCTTTTGGTGACTTTTCTTTCGACAGTGTGGTCACGGTGATGTGGTGAAGTTCATGTGTTGCTACAGCCACAGGAAGTTACTCTAACTTCCTCTATCTCTGAAACCGTAAGGCTCAAAATGACGAGACTTCACGCACATGTCCAATATCTGAGCTGCTACTCAGGATGCGAAATTCATGCCTGGGTGCGCTATTTCCCATTTTAAAAAAATCATCAATTTTGGGGTACAACTACGAAATTAGATAGGCACATGTATGATGCCAAGACCTACAAAATTGCCTTGTGCCGCTATATTGCACTTGGACCCCACAATTGCCGCTTGCAGCTTTATTTTAACTTATTCTTGTTTGTATTTTTTGATAAGATGACTTATCAAAAACATGGGTTACCTTGAAATAAAGGTCCTCTATAAATGCATCAAAAATCTCTGCATAGCCAGAAAAAGTTCTACGATTTACGAAAGATATGTAGTAAATAAATAAATGTTATGTATTTAAATATATATATATATATATGGAAACAATATGGAAAACAACAGATTTTGAAATTGAATCAGTCTAAAGTTTGTTGAGGTTGCAATCTCATAGATTTATCTCAAAGCCAGGACAAATACTACAATCAAAAATGGGAGGAAACAGAAAAAAGTACAATTTGAACATAGTTTAAAGTTTTTGAACTGGTGCTTTACATGGATAAGTAAGAGGGAGAATGAGATGTATTAGAGGTACAAATAAGCTTGTGCCGATTGGCAATCAAATCCTTAATCAGCAATTGAAGGGATGGATCATGATTTTTGTGTTTTTTTCCAAAGACCATAGGTGCCTTTAATCAACTTACTATATTAGGATGTGACATATCTGCCCGGTGCAGAGCAGCTTATGAGTAATTTGAAAAGTGAATTAAATCCTTGGTTACAACCCAGTGTGCCAAGTATGTCCCTTTTTTCATGACTGACACCTCGCATCTCAATTTTTCATATGCTCACCAAAACTTTCCTCTGTGCTCCACACCAAAAGGCCTATAATGTTATGAATAGGATTTCAATCAGGGATGCAGGCAACTACTTGGTTAAACATTTAAATGCCCACTCCCTCACTAGTCAGCACCAGAACTACGAGTCGGTTAGTAATTATTCAATTAAAAAATGTAGAACACTGCGTCTCAATAATATGCAGCCAGCCTGTACTGCAGGCGATTGCCCCTCCCTCCCTGCACACTCCAGCACGCTAAAAAGTGAAACTTAGGTGGGATGAGGAGAGACGGTGGCTCAGAAGGAAAATCAGCTCGGTTTAGCGGAATTTTGATAAAGAAAGTGATAGCAAGGTCATGTGTTGGCTGTGTATGCAAAAGCTTACGTATAACCACTTGACCACAGCAATGAGGAACCACAATCAGAAGGCATCTACATTTGCTGCTCCAACCTGCTGTGATGGCGACCGGTCAGAAAAGATAATGCAACCCATCACTAAAGTGCCCGTGATCTGCTGCCACTGTTTTATTGAAGGCAAAGCCTTCCACAAGTTGAAGTACTATACTGAGCCTGAATACACAGTGCCGACTGAGGTGTCTGTCATACCTATTTATCAGCTATTTAAAGTTATTTTGTTAACTTTTGTGAATTGTCATGTTTTCTTCATATAATGTGCATGAACTGTTTATTTCAAATGGCTGAAAGTGTCACACATTGCAGTGAAAATGTATTTTGTTTTAAATTCTATTTGTTAATTCAGTCACTTGTCATGTTTTTCTAATGTGCGCAGTCTTAAAGACCCCATGAAACATGTCAGAGTGCAATTTACTGATGAAAAAGGTGTAGAGCCTGCACACTTACTCCATGCCACAAACTTTATTTGACAACGTTTCAATCCCGGAGGGATTTTCGTCAGGTCTGAATGTTAAAAAATGGAAAACCACACCTCTATTTGTAACATATGTGACAGGTGTGGTCAATCATCCCATCTCATCTGGGTTTTTTTCTTTTCATAAAGAACATCAACCATAGGAAATCATGAAATTTCAATCTCGGATAACAGTGGATACAAATACAATATAGAAAAATTAGAAAAAATATATATTGGAAAAATTCATTAGAAAAAATTCATCAGAGGAAAAATCA
>JAPQLA010000003.1:891069-905444 GCA_029822935.1 Naso vlamingii | reverse complement strand
CATGCTTAGTCCTTAAAACAGATAAAGTAATTGTTGTACATGACTTAAATATTTATTTGGACAGGGATAATGATAGCATTGGCACTGAATTGAAACATCAAACAAAGTCAAATATGTGTTGGAATTACCTCTCCTGGTCAGTATGAGCGGATGGCGGGCGCCCTCAGGGATGGTGGACAGGTCGGAGAGGGTTCCACTCGGTGACAGAATCTCACTTCTGGAATGTCTGTTCTGAACTTCCTGAAGGATCAGCCCTGCTGCACCACAGCTGCAGTGTTGCTGGAAAAAGTCCTGTTCAGAGACACGGCAAGAAGAAGAAAAACAGCTTAACATTCCAAAATTCTGTTTTAACATATTTGAAAATTATTCTCATTTTCAGATAAAGTAAATTTTCTTTTTATTTTATGATTAATTTTGTTAAATATATGTTTGGGCCTAATAATCATTACCATAATGGACCAGTACAGCTGGTCACTCCTTACACCAAGAGGCAGGATTCATAAATTACCTGCTACCTAATGGCAGGTAACACATAGACCTGTGCCACCTACGCTAGTGCTACAATGTGAAACGAGTAAGTGGGATAAAACTGTGAGAAACTTTAATTCGAAATTAATACTTTTCTATTGATAAGTGCACGAATGGTTTGATAGCAGCAAGATTTTCCAAAGGTATCTGTGAGAAGGAAATAAATGTATGAGGTGAACAAAGGGCAGCAGAAGGATCAGCGAGCTACTTGTACACTGCAGCTCTTTCACTGTTGTTTGTTCATGTCATACACAAATGCACTCAGTCTATTTTAAAAATCTGTTTTCATAAATTAAGCATTCCACTAATTACAAAAACTGGTTGCTGTGCATATTGATATGGCGAGTAACTGCTACACTACTGGTACATTTACTTAAACACATGCTGCATGTAGTGCCACCCCTCCCAAAATGCCCAATTATATTAATTTTTTACGTTAAATTTCAGTATTTCTTGAAATTTCATCACAAAAGCAGCTGCCACCAGCTTGATAACAATCTGAGTGTTCCTCCATGACCTACTGAAAAGGCCATAACAACCTTTTACATCAGTTCCCATCGTTGCAGTGACTTGATACATATTACAGAGCAAAAGTATTTTATTTGTACTTATGAAAAATACCAAAGGAATTTAAATATAGTTAAAACAAAACTCACAGAGAGTACTTCTCACCGAGAAACTGTGATATTTTGTTAAAATGAATGAGTACTATGCTGGTCAGTACACTGTGTATTTATACTATGATTCTTGTACGTTGGCACATAAGAACAATAGAATCACACCAGCCCATGGGTCATATTGAGGTACACGTCTTTTTTAACTGACTGAAAGGGAAGTATGACATCACTTCCAGGAAAAATCCCACACAGGTGCAAACGACGTAACCGAAGCCTAAAACAGCAGCATCACACGGACGAGATCAAAGCCGAGTGTGGAACGATGTTTGTTCTGCTTTCCTCTCTCTCCAAACAGAAAAAACAGACAGTGTGAGAACGTACACACACTTCCTGCACAGTCTCATCATGAAACCCATGAGGCTCATTTTCCAAAGTCATTTCCAGATTTTTGCCACATAATCTCTTTTCCAGTTACCTTTCACCTACTATGGAGGCAAGGTTCGAGTGGGCCTCTTAAACAACATCCGACTGCACGGAGCGCACACACACATGTGACATGTGAGATCACTGGAAACACAACCCTCTCTCAGTTTCGTTACATAACCACTAACGGGGATTGGTGCAGTCTGCATTGCATTTTCATTTTTCTTAAACCTCTGGGCGTTGACAAATTTTTACACAGGTTTGAACAACACAGGCCTGCAGATGCCAGCTGTGGTATTTTTTTTACACTGCAACATCTGCTCTGGCATCAGACTCAAAAGAGGGGACATGAAAAAGATCAGTGTTTTTATCCTTCTATGACGGCTTCCTTAAAAGTAATATGCCTGTGAAACTAACTTGTATAGAGGAAGAAATGGCGAAATGTGGTTGTAGAGACTGGGCGTCAAGCAAAAATGTGGGTGCAGCCAAACTCTCAGTAGGCACTGGTGTTGTTTTCCAAAAATCATAGTCAGACGGATCTGGGAGAAGGAGACCTGGGGTCCTACAGAACATCAGGCACAGAACGAAAGTGAGTGAACTGGTGGAGATTACGGGATAAAGACCGAGATATGACCCAGTTCAAACGAACACCTGAGTTCACATGATTGTTATTTTTGTTTAAATCTTATTCAACCTTGTTAGAAATCAATTACTTTTTTTCTTATAAAGAACCTGAAACTGTGAAGGAACTTGCAGATGACAAAATGCAACTTCCTCTAACACACTTCTGTCGGTTTTCTTTTCTGGATAGTTAGCCTACAGACACTTCATAGAGTATTTGTATTTGTAACATTTTCACAACATGTCAGTTGTCATATTTTTTCGTTGTCATAATTTTTATATACATTGTTGAATATCACTTTTCAGAATGTTTTAAGAATTTTATTCTGAATGTTTTCAGAGTGCTCAGCAAAGATTTATGAAATAATAAACTAATTGCGTTTAGGTGAATGTTAAGTGATATGTTGTTGAAATGCTACAAAAACTCCATAAACTCTCTGTAGGTTGTAGTAAGCATTTCTCTGAGTGACTCACAATGACCCTGAGCAGGGGGGCACTACAGGTGTACATGCATATACACTCTGATGGCATGAACAGCAAATTCATTTAGTTTAAGCTTGAAACCATGGTACAATCACAAGGGTTTGAGGTTTAAATCCCCCGTTTCTTTGCTTGTTCTCACAGGGACTTTAATCAGAGCTTCCTGCCATAGTTCAAAGACATGCAGGTTTGTTTAACTGACTACATTAAATTGTCTGTAGATGTAAATGTGAGCATGAAAAGGTTTGTTTCTTTGTATCTGTCCTGTGATGAACTAGCAGATACACCCAACCAAGGTGCATCTCGCTGCACATCCAGTGTCAGCTGGGATCAACTCTGCACAAGAGAAGCTGTTACAAACACTGGCTCTCATTCATGAAGCGCAATCAGTTTGAATTTGTGTGTAAACTGTTCGCAGGAGGAAATTTACGTGTATTTCAGCATTCATCAGTATTTTAGTAGCTCTGATCTTTTTGTAGCTACGAATAAAATCTACACCTGCTCCTGACTGCTCGTAGTGCTTGTGTGAATGAGAAAATGCAGATAAATATTGTGTCATTATTAGAAATTACATTTTGAATTCATATTGTGCTCTGTCATGTTCACGACACGCCACTGATGCCTTTGAAACACGTAATTAAAACACGACAAAAGATCACAAATATAACACATTTTAGCAAAATTAGTACACAATAAGGAGATTAACGCTTCAGATTAGGTTGATTAAAAATGTGAACAGGTTATTAATACTGCCTTAAGTTAACACATGCATTTTCGACATGTTTAATAATAATATAATTTCTTACAAAGAGATCTCCCCAATAAAGCAAGCAGTGTGCTGCCTTTTTGCGCTGATTCTTTACCAAAACTTCACCATTACTGGTGAAAATAATAATAATAATAATAATAATAATAATAATAATAATAACCTGATCATTATGAAATTGCTCCAATGCTCAAATGCATCCTTTAAGGTGGAACATTTTCTTGCATGTTGTTCGATGCATGAGTTAATGCCATGAATTAACCAGTCCACCTTAAATGCCAATATGACAACTTGAAGAGGATTTAAGAGGATTTATTTGTCACATAAACATATCGTACAGTAGTGAAATGCCTGAATATGAACCATAATTCATTTTCTTTTGCCTTTCTTTCATGATAACAGACGCTTTAGTAACAATTGAATCTTCGAACACTTTATAAAATGTGCACGAATTTCTACTGGTTTCTGCACTCCAGCATCACTACACGTATCCAACAGAGGAGACGGAGTTATCAGCATCCGTTTCCTCCCACCTGTGCCGGTCACACCATGACTAACAGACAAAAATTTAATGTTTTTGTCAACTCCCTCTCACCAAAAATAAGCTTGATCTCTGCACTGGAAAAGTCTTTGTGTTATCGTAGGCCGACAGGACGCACCTGGTCACAGTGATCATCACCATGGTGCTCACTGGCTTTTCATGTTAATTCCTCACTGGTGGGAGCGCGCTGTCAGTGTACGATTGATTGGCATTCTTGAACAAACACACGTCTCTAAGATCAAATCTGAGATGTACCAACATTTGTGAATCCTGAGCGTGGTTTTCATACTAAGGTTTTTATGTGCAAATCTACTCATAGATTTGCCAACATTTCATGAAAAAGACCCAGTGGAAGGAAGGAAGCTGGAAACTCATTTGTGTATCACTTCAGTTTTGTTATTTTGGACAGTTATTTCAGGCAGCTGGATTCAAACCAGCAATAAATCATTTTTATCCACTTGAAGCAGGAGAGACAAGTTGTGAACAAGTTTAACAGTAACATAGCAAGATTATCAGTTAGTACATGTTTGTGTTCAATATATTATATAGTTTTTGGTCTCCAACAACTCCAGAAAATACCTGGCTTTTCAGCTGCCTAATGCTCCACTATGTTCACCAGCTAGTTTCTGACTGTGTCTGTCTGTTTAGTGCTCACTAGCATGATTACAGTGGGTTTATGGTGCCTCATCACCAAAACAGTCGCCTACTGCCTGAGTGCAGTGACACTGAAGCAAAACAGTAAAGCAGACAGCTAAACAAATTGATTACAAAACTTCGTAAAACCAGGGGGAGTTGCAGTTCCAGATGATAATTCTCTTTACGTTCATCACTATGAGTTAACACACACGGTCACATTGATTTCACACTGTCATTTGACAGGGAGGTGCTATAATGGACCACCTTATCTGTGTGATAAGCCCTTACACCGAGGGGTAACACATCTCTGGGGATTCAAAGGGGACACCCATGGCGAGTCAATGACCCTTAACCCATCAGCAAAGGATATGGCTGTTAGAGGTATTACGCAGTTAGTCAAAGAGAGAAAAACACTGAGGAATGTCCTTTCCATTGCTTCTTAGAGACCTGGGGAGACTCTGGTAAAGAGCTCTAAGAGACTGATAGGAGAATTAAGTTTGAGAAAAGTGGGGCACAGTGTTTTCCGTACTGGGGTGATTCTAAGTCTAGATTACATACATGCATTTCTGTAGCACTGCATTAATGATATGTTGTGTCTCGGCCATTGGAACAACAATCTTCCAATATACATGCTGCACTATTAGCAGGCTATGGAAGTTCTAAAGCTAGTTACTGTATTTTTGTCCTTTGCCTGCCTTCATGAGGCGCCAATGTAAACAGTTGACAAGAGTGTTTATGATTCATTTGGATAATTTCAATAGATGGTATGTGTGAACATCACTTGCCCCCCACAGTTGGACTGAGTGGCAAAACATCAGTCAACGTGTCTGAATTCAGCAGCAAAAAAAGCAAAACCGGGAGTACAACAAACAATTTTTTGCTTAAATTTAACAGCAGTTGGACTCGACAGTGACCCTTACAACTTACTGAAGCACCAGTGGTCCACGGACATTGGCAATTAGCCAGAATTCATGTTTCCTGACATTTATTGTTAGGCTATGTGATTATGACACTGGGAAAAGAAACAAAGCCTGTTTGGTTGCTGCCTTCTATTGTGCTGTCGGTGCAAAAATCTGTCTCGGGGTGCTGAGTATGTATAACAGTACCAGAAACACAGTCACACACCTCTTTGGTCTTTGTCATCCTGTTGACCCGCTGCAGGTTGCAGATCTGTCTCTGCAGCCGGAGGTTGGTTTCCTGCAGGTGGCCAATCTTTTCAATGAGTTGGCAGATGTGCTCCAGGTAACCCAGGCCCGAACCCAGAGGGTTGCAACTTGCTTGCTGTTCCTGGTCAAACAGAGTAGTGCAGGTAAGTCAACATACCAGGCATAAGATAAGGACAAACTGTGTTTTGGCATTATTAATGTATATCACAACAGGACTGACACACCACATACGCCATTGTACTATTCTTGTTGGGATGAGACACCTCTGAAATCATCATGCAACAAACTCTTCACGGAACATGGACCCATGTGTGCCATCCAGTGCCAAATAAAAATGGTAAATGGACACAAGTCATCACTCACACATTCACACAGGCTTCTCTACAAAGTGCCAACTTGCTCATCAGAAACTTTTGCAAACACATTTATATGCAGTGGAACAGCCATCGGTACCAATTTTGGGTTTAGCATCTTGCTCAAGGACACAGTGCAACCCCAGGACTTGCTAAGAGAATTCACCAACACATCTGTGTGTGCCGTGCATATGCCACAGAGTGGGAATGCAATCAAAGCAGCTCGTCGAATCACAGACTGTGTCCACTGTCTGTCAGAGTGAACCTGATGCGCTCATGTTGATCCTCTGCGATTTAAGGGGCTGCAGTTTGAACAAATCCCTGTCAGGCTTCAGTCAACATGTTAACTGTAGCAACAGAAACAAAACCATTCTTGATAGGTGCTATGGCAATGTTAAGGATGCCTACACAGCAAGAGGTAGCCCCCTCTGAGCAATTCAAACCATAAAACAATCCAACTGCTCTCCACTTTCCAATCAGTATGTAAGTCCAGTTAGGCTGTAACCCAGACAGTAAATCTGTGGTCCAATAACAGAAAAGAGGAGCTAAAAGGACAGAGACTGGGACATTTTCCTTAAAGACAGAGATATCGACAGGGCCACAGAATCAGTTACTGAACAGCCTACATCTCCTTTTGTGTGGATTCAACTGTAGTACAGTAGGTAGGTTTGTGGACTGGTGTGATGAGCATTAACTGCACATCAACACAAGTAAAGCAGCAGAAATGTCGACGATCAGTTGGAGTGTAGAGCTCTGCGGCCGAACACACTCATTAAATCAAACAGGTCACTTCTTACAAATACTTATGGGTTGTTAAGGACAACGATCTTCGCGGGCACCAGGGTTGAGAAGTAACACATTATTTAAGAACGCATTACAGTAATTTTATTACTTTTCCCAGTAGCCAGTAAAATAAGGGATTACAACTGCCAAAACAGTAACTATATTACAGTTACTGCATCACTAGAAAGGGATGTTTTTGTCCTCAGATGTCTTATGAGGATGAGATATATGTGCATGTGCTGATATTTATTTTTCTACGAGAGGCTCATTTTGATTTGAGCGTTCACTAATGTTGAAGTCATGATGAGCTGCTGATGGTGTTTCTGTGCTTAAGCGTGACTTTAAACTAGTATCCATCAAAACAAAGTTGGTCCAATAAAGTGAATTAAGTTTTGGGAGCTGAACAGGCTGTGCATCACTATTTTAGGAAGTCGGTTGGGTTTCAAAAGTAATATAGTAAAGTAACAAGTAACGTAACTAATTACTTTTGATACAATGTAATGAGTAAAGTAAATTTATTACTTTTAAAGGGAGTAATCAGTAATAAGTAACTTATTACTGTTTCAGAATAACTTAACCAACACTGGCGGGCACACAGCAGAGGCGTTTGTGCAAAAAATCTATCAGCGCCTCCATTTTCTTTGAAGACTCAGACTCTTCGGTATCTGCAAGAACATTATGTTGTTGTTGTTTTGTTTGTTTTTTTATCACGTCAGTTTTACAGTGCAGGATTACCAGTTGGTCTGGGAACCTAACAGTCAAATCCCCAGATCTCCAGTCTGGTCAAGATGTTGGGGAGAATTAGGAATGTTCCCACCCCTCTCCCCCTCTGTTGGGCAGGTCAGTGTGATTCTATTTGACACTTCTCATGTACTGAACTCTGAGTGTGTTTTTATGAACTCTGGGAGGAGGTACAGGGTCCCCTTGTGTCAATACAATCGATACACTCTGCCATCCCTCTCAGTAAAACTCACTGATGAACAAATGAGGAGGACAGACAGAAACGAAGGAGGTAAGATAACTAGTCCCACCAACTGAGAGCAGCTGACTAGTTTTGAACAGTGTTTTCAACACAAGCTAACGTTTGCACATTGTTTCCTATTTTTTGTTGTAATTTATTGTTGTTTTATTGTTTGTTTGTTTTTCTAATATTGATGCAACTATTCCCTTTTATCTATGACAGTTTTCTTACAAATAAAGTAACCTTGAACCTTGATGTGCAGATGGAGAGGAGTTGGGGATCAAAACATCAACCCTCTGATAAGTGGATGACCCTGCCAGCTCTTCTTTATTCACAGTTTTTGCAAATGTCACTCATACCAGGCCCCACTGGTATGTTCATGTACAGCTAAGTCCTGGTAGTATGAACCACAACCAGAAACAAGCTAAGTTCTCCAACAAAGGTTCGTGTCTTCTTCACCTGTTGGGCTTTTTATGTTACCAAACCAGTCTATAAATGGAAGGAATCAATCCTGTGCAACTAATTTTAATTTCTTTGAAGAAGTGTGAATTCACCCATCACTACGCGCCACCTTCAAACACAAACAGGCCAATCAGAGCGCACCATCTGCCAGCTCTGACCAGGTTCTGACAACCACAGCTGTGCTTCATTGAAACTCATGCAATCTTTTCAGATCTTTGTCATTTCCAGGCTGGTTCTGTGGATTTTAAGCTCGTTGTGGTCAAACATTTTGTCTGGGGCACTTTTAAAAGTGACGCGTCTTATTTGGTGAGGTTGAAAAGTGTTAACACTGGGCAAAACGGTTTGGATGTCGTCATTCCCAACAAGCACAGCTAACATTACATCTGTTTTGGTAACCCTTTGATAAACACTGAAGCTGTGATACATTGTTATTAGCAGATATTAGTTGGTTAACTTGAATGACTTATAGCTATTAAGAGCGCTAGCAAGCCTGGCCATCTAAGCTAAAGTCTGTGTCTGCAGTCCCGATGAAGAAGCCCAACTTTACGTTTAACTTAAATATACAAAGAGACGTGTCCTCTCCTTGTCCTAAACAGGTCCTGAATCGTTACGAGGGTCCTTGTTTGTTTTATGAATGAAGTGAAACACAAGTTGAAGCGGCTGCACTGTGATCTGTAGCTTTAGCATGTATCTTTATATTCATAACTCTGACCTGTTTTCACTACTGAGTCACTTTGACTTCCTGTTTTTATCATTCAGAGGCTCATCGCAGACCTTCTGTCTGCTTCTGTCTGAAATTGCTTTTTTGTTTTTCCAAAAATTCGACAATATTTCACCAGGGAGTATATTTAGTTACAGTGTGAACTTATGCTAGCTCTGATAGTGTGACAGACATAGCAACAGTAACTAAGGGGGCCGTGGCTTAGTGAAGGATCAGTTGACTGATTGAGTGATTGAGTCCTGTTTTCCTCTCAGGTGTTATCATAGGCAGGAGGTGATTTGAGGCAGGGCGAGGGGGATGCCGTCCCCCTTGTTAGCAAAATGACCAAAATGCATCCCCATTGTTAACATGCTAGTCCTCTCCACCCCCTCCACTTCCTAAAGTTATTAAAAGGCAGACCACGGTTCAGGTCCAGAACTAGATGCCTGCATTTTCAGACTTCAACACTGTTAAACAATAAATAATGAGAAATTACTAAAGTCAGTAGATAGTGTAGTAGCCCAGCATTCGTAGCCTTTACAGTAGTGATCAAAGAAAAACAGACCAATTGCTAGCTGTTAAAATGATGTCAAGTGACACTATTCAGCCAATCAAATTTGTATTTTCGATCAGCAGTCCTGCTACTCGCTGCTACTCAAGTGAGATACACACAGACAAAAAGAGAGAGCACAGAGAATGAAATGAGTCAGAGAAAAAGTGATTTTAAACACTGTACTCTTGACATGAGAAAAGTAAGCAGTGAAAACTGAGCTTTTAATCTGAAATGGATGGACTTACATATTCATTCTACCAGCCGGCAGTTTAAAAACTGTCTCAAATCAGAGACCCAAGTTATCACTGAAGGCAGCAGTGTGAAACGAACACCAGACAATAGCAGCAACAGCACCATCCTCAAACTGTCGTAGGATAGCTAAGATGAATCACAAGTCAGTAATCCAATCCAAAATCATCAGATATGATAATAAAACACTGACAGGGAACATTTTACTAAACAATGATTACCATAATTTGTTAATATAATAGCATTCTATTTTTATTTCAAATGCAGACTTGTACGTGTAATTGGCTTTTTTACTTACTTATACTTTATACTTTATCGACTGCTGTTTATAGGCCAGTGCATCATAATGCAAGTTAGACCTTTGTTGGATAAATTTCTCCCTACTGATCAGAGCTGTATGTCCTCACTGTTGAGACAATTCAGTATTACACACCTGAATGCCAGCTAAACTACAGTCCTGCCCTCCAGACTCCTCACACATGCTAAACTGCAGCCCATATGCTACGGAGACTGTTCGGGAGCCTTGAAGCTTGACATTTTCAGTCACCGTCCAGAGTCAAACACCCTGCGGATACTATTCTGCCTGCAGACTTTCCCACAGAAATGTGCTTGACAGTAAAGACAGCTTTAGGTGATTTCTGTTACTGCTGTGTTACAACAAACAAACAAGTTGGTAGATTTTTGTTTATTTCATTCTTTCTGTAAAAACAACAACAACACCCCCCCCACCCCCCACCACCACAACTACACACACACACACACACACACACACACACACACACACACACAATTATCAAAATTGTTTGATCCCTGCATATCCTGTTAATGTGCCATGCACTATTGTGGCCTAAAAGGTGTACGCTGAAAATATTTGATAACTTAAAATACTTGAAGTACTCACTTATTAAGGTTAAATAAGCTAAATCAAACACATGAAGAGTACTCGATTCCGGCAGGAATAAAAAGTTTTAAGATGGGTTTTGCTGAACTTAAGTCTGAACCTTAAAGTTTAAATATGCTCGATTGCATTAAACAGAAACCAGAGAAGAATGAAAACCTGTTGAGTTTCATGTCTACTTGCTCAGGAGGTGCGGATGTTCACGTTTTTCAGTATTATGAAAAAAGGAAATTCTAAACAAACATTTCTCAAATCATCAACATTCCTGAAAGGGTCCCGACAAAAGCAGGATGGGAGCTCTGGTCGGGGTCTTTCCCCTCTTTTCCATGCTGCTGACACTGAAACTCCAGTCAGGCAGCTGGGAGCTGTGATGGAAACACTGGCCAAACAATGAGCTGGAGGACTGACATCACTCACTTCCTCTGTTGAACCCTCTGTAGATCACACGGGCTCTTGACCATGAACCCATTCCCACACAGCACGGTACGGAGGTCACTTTCTTCAGCTTTCCTTCACACCCTCACTGTGTTGTAATATACACCAATGAACCAATTACGTTAAGTTTATTGTCACACAAAATTACACAAAGTTCACCGTATATGTGAAAATATTTCTCTGCATTTAACACATATAGGACTGCAAGGAGCCGTGCGTGCAGCATGGTGGCTCAGAGCAATGTGGCCTCAGCGAGGTCCTGTTTTAAAATCGTCACAGTGGCAGGACCTCTGTGTGGAGTTTGCATGTTCTCTTCATGTTTGCTTGGGTTTTCTCCTAATGCACCCATTTCCTCCACCATCAGGAACATGTATGTTTGATTGATCAGGGTACTTGCTTGAACTGGAGTTCCTCCTAAGGAGCAGGGCTGCCCGAGGCTCTTAGCTCTTGATTTGATTTTAATTTTGACTTTATAGCAATGGCCTCAGGCCGCAGGTAATGATTAGCTAATTGGCATTTTTTTTGTAGAAATGTATTGACAGTTTAAGCTAAAATCAATGTCTTACAGGTGCAAAAATCAATATTTAAACATTAAAAACGGTCAGAATATTGTGTGTAATATGAAAAGGTTGATTTGGTGAGACAAAGCAGCTTATCACAAAAAAATAAAGTTTCCCTCAGCTCTACTCAGTGTTTCAGCATCTTTGAGTTTATTATTTTGATTTTACTGCCGTTGCTGTTTTGGTTCACTCTCACTTCTTCCATCAGCCCTGTTTCCATCCCAACAAGCCAGCTTTTATCAGTAAACGAGCTCTGATGAACCTGTTACAAACCATCTGCTCAGCAGCAAACAGCACAGACATACTCGGAGGGAAGCTGGTTATCATGGTGGAACATTTAACAGCTAAAGAAACAGATATTTTTCTCAGGCATTGGTGGAGACCAAAACAAGAGTAAATATGTGACCGGGTTCAATTCCACCTGTGGTCCTTTGCTGCATGTCATTCCCCCTCTCTCTGCCCTGTTTCCTGTCCACTCTTCAGCTGTCCTATATATAAAGGCACAAAAGCCCAAAAAATATCTTTAAAAAAAGAGCCATTCAAAAAACTGGCTCATTTGACTGATTTTTATATTTATTAAGTTTTAAGAGGCTAGCCGGTCGGTAACTCATTTTATCTTGGAAATAATCATTGAGACCGCTGCAGCTGCTCTGCTCTCCGAGGCACTCACGTGTTTTGTTTTGTTTTTTTTTTACTGGCGCACTCACGTCACGTGAAGGCAGCGTGCACAACTCTAGGTGGCGTAACGCTACATTTGCATATCTAATGAGCACCGTGCACTGGGCTGCGCTCCTCCGCATGTAACTTTTTTCCCTCCTGTTCTCTGTCTCACTCAGGGAGGAGCAAAGGAGGAGAAAAAAAAAAAGAACGGTTTCCAGCTGCGACTCGGTTCCCATCGTTCCCATGTTAATGAGCCGTTCAAAAGAATCGGTTCGTTCGTGAACGTCACAACACTACTGCGCCTTTAAATTGTATCATTTAAAGGGACAGTTTTTTTGAAGTGGAGTTGTATGAGGTCAAAGTCAGTCTATGACCTCCTGCAGATGGTGATAAGCGGTGTTACTTTTAAGAAAAGGGAGAAGAAATCGCGGCACTCGTAGTCAGCATGGCACTGTAGCAGACAGAGTCAGAGGAAAAAAACTGTTTTTCGCCACATATATAAATGCTTAAAAAAAAAATCAATATCCTCCCGACAGTAAGCTGAAGTAAGGATTTTAATTAACTGCCTTAGTTTGCCGCCAGACAGCCTGTTTACTTTGGCACAACATTTTTTCAACTGTAGTCCCTCCGTATATTACTACGCCCACTCGCGCTGGCTTCCACAGCTCAACATATCACTTCACAGATCGGCTGTTTGGGTCAGATGGTAGCCAGACCAGACTGAAATCAAACTTTACTTTCCTGATATGTCACAATGTGCATCTTGGACACAGCTCTCTCACTCCGTCTCACTCTCTCAGGAGCAATCACACACACCTGCTGCTCTGTTACGCTCATCAGTGATTAGTCCACTGGCTCACACCTGGTCTTATCACCACATAAGCCTCTGCTCTCCAGTCAGTCTTTGCCAGTTCATCACTTCACATTCATGTAAGATCTGCTTGCTCTCAACTTCGGATCGATAAACTGTTGCCGACCCTGCCTGCTTCTGACTCACTCTTCTCATTGATTTCCTAGTAAACACATCTGCCTTTTGTCTTTGATGAAGAGTTTCGTCTTTGCCTATCATGGGTTCTGGTTGCCTGTTCTGGTGGCTGTTTGGCGTTCTCCTGCATTGATGTTTTCATCTGAGTTTCCTGCTTATTTGACTGTTTAAAGGGCTGCTGTGTGATCAAACCAGCGATCTCGTCTTTTTGAGTTCCCCTGTTTTACTGTTGTCTGGATTATTTGCGCCTGCCCTGTGTGATAAGGTGCTAACTTTCCTGTTGTGGAAATTTCTACTCACTCGCTGGATTATTGTTCCTGCCACAGCTGTGTTTACTGAGTCTGCAGAAGCCAACATGGTGGGCATAGTGCATGGAGGGACTACAGTTAAAAAAATGCAGTGCAAAAATAAACAGATGACAGCAAACTAAAGCAGTGAAAAAAACTTAAATTTAGCATAGTTATATGTATTGTTTTGGGTTTTTTTAGCCAAGCATTTATATATGTGGCTAAAAACCAATTCTGACCCCATCTGCTACAGTACAGTCCTGACTTCCAGTGCTGTGATTTCTTCCCCGTCACCTAAAAGTGGCTACGCTGATCACCATCTGCAGAAGGTCATAGACTGACTATGCATACTATCCATAAGTACCTCACACAACCCCACTTCAAAAATACTGAACTATCGCTTTAGATACGACAAATGTAATCCTAAGTGCATTGTGCACAAATATAGAAATCTATCAAAAGCAGCTGTAACAGATGGTGTTTTTAATAAAAGATAATTCAGCGGCTTGTATAGTGTTGAATTTATAATGATGCTTGACCCTATAAGGTCATTATTGCTGCAGAACTTTACACACCTTCGGCACTAATAGTCTTCACTAGACATGCTAGACTAGACAGGCCAAAACTAGACTTTCATGCCTGATAGTCCGCTTCTAGTGGGGGGGGGGGGGGGGGGGGGGGGGGGGGGGGGGGGGGGGGGGGGGGGGGGGG